>MU724853.1:72103-84250 GCA_026770625.1 Nicotiana glauca
TAAATGAGGCTCTTTGAACATTCTTAATTGTATTGGGTTATGGACCCTATGAACTGAGTAATATGAGAATATTGTTTTGCAATGTGAAATAGAAATATGTTGGCACAAGGTGCGGGGAAAATATTATAGTTTTATTTAATTGCACGTGAGTTGTCCGTGTGGTTGTAATATTAATATGGGTACGAGATGCCGTAAAAATATGAAAGTGGGCAGAGACCTATATTATTACGATTATGAAATGATGTATCACAAGGTGACTTTTACTCGAAAGAATATATTCGAAAGATACTTATTTGAAGGAAATATATTTATTGAAAAGCATATTGTCTTAGAGATTATTACTTGAAGGATTTATAGGCGAAAGATTTATATTTGAAGGACTCGATTAATTGATTGCACTTGTATTTATTATTTGTTGAGAAGCAATTATGGTGTTCTTGTTATCTGCTATTTATATCATTGGTTGATCATTGTTGCCATTACTGTTATTTGCTTCCTATTATTTTGTACGCTATAAACTACACAGGTTTATATGAGTGTCTGGTCCTAGCCTTGTCACTACTTCGCCGAGGTAGGCTAGACACTTACTAGCACATGAGATCGGTTGTGCTGATACTATACTTCTGTACATTTTTGTGTACAGATCCATACATTTGATCGATGGTAGCTATTCGACGCGGTGAAGACTCAAGGTAAATCTGCTATAGTGTTCGCAGTCCTCAGAGTCACATTCAATTGTATTTATTTCCATTTATTCCCTTTGTTTCAGAACAATGATGTAATTATATTGTATAACTACTCTTAGAAAGGCTTGTGACTTGTACCAACGGTTTTGGGAATTGTAAATGATTTAGAGAAAATTTTATTTGAAGTTGATAAATATCGATGTTATTCCAGTTAATGTTAGGCTTACCTAGTTTAGAGACTAGGTGCCATCACGACTCATTTGGAGGGATTTTTGGGTCATGACATTATAAAATAAAATTACAACAATATATAAAAAGAATAATTACAAGAATAATTCAAATAAAGTCCTAATACAAGTAACTGACTTAAAAATAACGCTAACACGTAATTGGGTCATTCTACCAAAACTTTGCATTTGGCAAATAAAAATATGGTGCGAAGACTTTTTCATGTGCACATGATTCATATTTCAATATTGCTGTAGTGTAATCTAATCAAATTAATGTCTAGTTAATTTACAAAAAGGAATTTAAACTAATGTAATCCACAAAATTGTCTTAATACGAAAGAAGGTATGAGCGATAAAAGGAATAATACATATGTCTAGTTTGTTTTCATTTAATAGAGGTCTTTAATATAAATCATTCAAACATCATTTCATTAAATGCATTTTTCTTCTTTTACACTCATTTATTGCCTCTTAATAAGTTTGAATCATTCAAATTGAGATGTTGTTCATTTAAATATTATACATGTTTCATAAAAAAATAAAAATAAATTATATATACATGTCAAGGTGATTTTTTATTGCGTTTCCTTAAATTTTCCTTTGCTCCGCCCTTTCATGTTACTTTTCTAGCCGCAATAAAAACCTTCTAGTGGTTATATCTTTTTATAGCCTATCTTGTCAAGTTTTCAACTGCTTATTTTGTGAGGAAGAAATCAATTTAAAAGTGTAACAGTTTATACTCTGTTAATCAGTTTGAAAAATATTTTTGTCAATATTAGAGCAGCAATTTGTGCAGTATAAGGGTCAGATTTGGGGGGGAGGGGCAAAATGATTAAAAAAATAGTTAACCACCCATATTATCCACTAAAAATGGGTTGGATAATGAACTTTTTAAAAATGGGTCAATTTGGATAAGAACCATATTATCCATTTAGAAAAGAGAAATTTTCATAAAGCACTATCTTTTAGTGGTAATTAATCATCTATAGATACCATTTGCTATATTACGGACTGTATACATTTTTGTTGTTATAAGATGTATTTAAGCTACTGTATTCATGAATCCAATAGCAAAAATAGGCGTGAATCAGGGAAGTCCAGCTAATCAGTTGTTGTATTCGAGTGTAATCGACTGTATACATAGCGTGAAACATGAGATTACAACTGGACAAATTATTGTATTCGACTGTATTCATGGCGAGAAACAGGGGATTACACTGTTTTTAAATGGAAAGTGAATCAATTAACATAATAGACTCCTAATATAACTCAACAAACTCAATTATAACACACAAATTTGTATTCCAGTTATAAAAAAGATTCTCAACCGAAAACACCCCAAAAATATAGCAATCTTCAGAGAAATTATGTAATACATCTGAATACATGAATTGTATAAACTAAAAAAATATATGAATACATTCATGGAGTACAACGAGACAGTGAATACAATGAAATACATGGAATACAACGAGATACCATGAAAAAAAGACAATGAATACAATAAAATACATGGAAATAACACGAGATACATTGAAATACAGTAACAGAAAATTTAAGTTGCTCAGTCCCAAACTCCGTCGTCTTTGTTCAAGAACAAACCCTAATTTCCGACGAATCTACCGTCGAGCAATGATGGCAGAATAAGGACTCTGTTAAAGCTTGAATCTTGTATTGAAGATGATGGAAGTTGAGAACCTCGAGTTTATCCAACATTAGGACTCTTCTTTCTCCGGAAGATGAACCTCGAGAAGATGACGTCGTCGAGCCATGGGGCCAAAATAAGGACTCTTCCTTCTCCAATATTGACATACCTATAACTTTACTAACCTCGAGTTTATTAGCGAACCATTTTTCGTTAGCTTTAGTCATGTTCCAATTACAATTGCGAAGAAGAGCCAAAGCAACGCTCGATGGAATTAGAGAAATTGGGATCGGAGAGAACGTAGGTGATGTGGGTGAGAGGAATTTTGAGATTGAGCACCGTGTTTTCAGGGAATGGGGGAAAGAGAATGGCATGTATCAAAGTAGATAGAGAAAGAAAATAGTGTAATTAAATAGCATATTTACTGGCTTAGGGTTAGGAGGTAGCCAAAATTAGATATTTTGCTATAAACATTAAAAGGTATCTATAGAATATAATCTTTTTAAATGATATTTATTTAAAATAAATAAGGTGTTAACCTTTGCTATAGAAGGTAAAAATTTCTTTAGAAATGGGTAACTAATGGGTCTAACTTTTACATTTGTATAGCTTCAAATTGAGGGTTCCTCAAGTTAGGGAGACTAAGAATTCTCCCAAAAATAACAAGAATTCATGAATAATATGATTACCCATATTATCCGCCGATTAACCCGTTTTTTATCCGTATTAAATATAGTTCGGGTCAGATAATTTATCTATTTTTTCATTATCCGGTTTGACCCGAATCATATCCGACATGCCCCGCCCGTTTGCCACTCCTGGGCCAGATAGATGCCGTGAGTTTGGCTCAATATGAGGTCCAGATGGATTTTGTATTTTTTTCATGTCATATACTTAGTTCTTGTAGCTAATTAATGCCATGTTAGGATTAATTTTGTAAAAATAGAGGTGATCTGGCAATGTCTGTTCAAGTCATCTTATCTGCCTTGCACATTTATTAGTTGCTAAAGCAAGTTTAACCTTTTTTATGCAGATAAAGAATTTTTACGCTATTAAATTAATGAAAAGATAAATATTGCAAGTGGAATAAATTGCAAGGAAACTAAGGAAGTCGGACTGCTAGAACAAGTTAAATTGCACTGATTATGTGTAACATTCATTCAAGCGGATTAAATAGAGATTGTATCTATCTATCTTGGGATTCCTTTTTCCTCTTCGTCTATAATATGCCATTCTTTTTAAGGTGGAAAAGAAGTTCTTTTACCAAAAAGTGTTACAACAATTGCATAAGCTAAGCACTAATAGCTTAAAAAGAATAAGTGATAGAGCCAATTTAAATTCCAATTTACTAACATTAGATTCAAATAGAAATGGTTGGCTTATCCTTCCATTTAAACCCTACTATTGATAAAAATGTAACATGAACATTTTGTATCGATCGAGGCAAAGTCACACGAGTGTAACACTCGTGTTAGTTCTCGCATTTTTTGTCGGATGGAAATTGATATCCGCAATTATCACTTTATAAACTAATTTTTGGGGTTGAATTACGCGCTAGATCTATTTTTTTATTATGGTATGAGAGCCAAACTCATCCCAATTAATTGTTTTTCGATGTTGGGCATCTATCTTATATCATACAAGCTTTATACTTTCTATGGCCTACAAGCGTACTGCAATGCAAAGAAAATTGTATTTTTTTTTAAAAAGCAATTCCTTCTTAGTTATTACTCAAATCAAAAGCAAGTACATCAAAAATAAAAGATGAATGTGTTTAACCAAATAGAACTGATTATCAAATTTCTGGTAACGGAACCAATTTTTTTAACCAAAAAATGGAATTTTTACTAAACTATAATTTAGAAGAACACAGTTTACTGATAATCGCAAGAATATATAAAAGAAGGAAATTTGGATAGCCAGAATATAATTGAATAAAACAAGTAAACTAAAGTATATTCAGATGATCTTTCGTGTCCTTACAATTGTTCAACCCTCTCCCTTTTATAGCTATTTTTGATATATATGCCTTGCATTTGTCATAATAAGGCTATTATGGGCAATTAATGACATTGAATTCTACGTTACATACTCATTACATTTAAGACAAATTCTCTAACGTTTCTAGCATTTAATGCTTATTAAATACCGTATTTGGACCTTCATGTGTTGTCAGATTCATTCCCTTGATTCTCGAACTTAAATGCCTTGAATAGGTACGGGTGCTGAATCCCTTGAAAACCGCCTGTGCCTCTTCCTTTGCCTTTGATCGCATCCATTGCCACTCGTGTCTCTTGGCTAGTTGTAACTCTTTGACCATTTGACCATCCTACATGTCACGACACGTCATCTCCGTAGTAGTTTAATATGTAAACTCAATTTTTCCTTATACAGATAGTCCACCCACTGGCCATTTATTCATCAATTGAATATTTGGGAAGTGGATTTCATTAAAACAGGATTTTTTGTCACCATTAATGCTGTGACAGAATTGACGCTTCAATTGTCACTTCCATTTAATGCGTTTTCACACGTGTAACCTTCCTATTGGTTCTGCAGTTTTGCAGCACTTGTTAGGCTTTCTTTTCGGCTTCCCTGTTCACGAAGTGTCAGTTATCATTATTATGGTCCTTCCATCATTGTACTTTTCCCTTTGACGGTTTCTTATTAGTATAAATATAACTTCCTTCTTTGTTTTTACCTCATATAGTTTACTAAACACTTTATTTCTCAAATCTCTGTCTGTTTCTTCCTTGTATCATCCTTTTTCATTATGTCTTCATCGAATCCTAACCTTAGAAGGGATTCCATTATTGATACCGTCCCTAGTGCTCTTAGTAGAGGCAGAAAGGGAGGTAGGCACCGTAGTTCGGGATCTGCACGAGGCTCTTTTTTTATCTCCTAGCTCTGGTCCTTCTTCTAGAACCAGAGGTTCCCTTTCTCAAAAATCTTCCTCTAGGGGTAAAGAACCTTATAAACAATTACGTAAGCCTTTAGTAGAAGAGATAGTCCCTATGGTATGATCTTTTTATCATGACATGGAGTCTCTTAGGAATCAGGTTTCTACTTTAGATCGCGCCGATGCTTTTCCCACTCAAATTACAGAAATTTTGGCTCCTATAGTTGGTAAAGATTGCCATTGCAGTGATGACTTTCCTATTATTATTCCTAACCTAAATAAGAGAATCACTTCTTACTTGATGTGGTTTTCTTTTGTTTATACATACCCTTTCACCTTAGGGTTTAAACCAGCTATTGACCCAGTCATTCTTGATTTTTGTCATTTCTTAGATGTTTGTTTGGGTCAAATTGGCCCAATCATATGGAGGGTTGTTACATGTTTAAGGCATTTAACCAATTCAGCTGGTGTTCCCTTTACTTTCCCTCACTTAATCCATCTTTACTCCCATAGGCTTTTTCGCAATGGTGTTTTCACACTAGTAGCCAGGAGTAAGAGGGTTTTGGTGAGCCCTGAAGATGACATGCCCAGTTTGTTGCTGCCCCGCTGCTGGTTTAATGGGTGAAAATAACGTTCCCTTCCCTGAGAAGTGGAACTTTGCAGTAAGTCTTTTATCATATTCGTTCCTTTTTTCCTTCAAGTTTATCAACTTTTCTACTTTTGCTTTTCTTTTTCCCTTTTTTTAGCAACCATGGGAGTTGTGGGAGATGTTCCCAATTTTCGTGGCTGGGTAGACAGATTACTGAAGACCGCACCAATGGATGGGAGGTCTTGGAAGACACTTTCTAACCGTTTTGGTTGGAAAGTAAAGACTCATGGTAAGAGCTTCTTATTTTGTTTTATCTTTCATATATATGTTAATCTTTATGGAACTAATTTCTATCCATCTTTTTATCTGGATTTGCTATTCGAGGAGTTATTGCCGAGGAAGTTGCGGCTTCTCATGCCTATTCGGGAACCCGTATCTCTTTGGAAAGGGCTCTAGAAATAGTCTTGGGTTCTTCGTCGAAGAGAAAAGACGTTGAAGAAGAAGATTCCGAAGAAGAGGAAGATGGGGGCTCTTTGGTGACAAGGCCTCGAGCTCGAAGACGTATAATTTTCGATGGCAAAGCAAAGGCATCTCCCTGTCATTCCGTTCCTCTTACTGACTCCATTGAAGCCCCGGTAGTAACCTGACGATGACGTTGACCCTGGTGATACTCGTGAGTCCATTGAACAACTTTTTGTTAGCGGTTTTGATAGTGGAAGTTTAGGGCCTATTTTAGATGAAACACCCCTAGCCTCTTTTTCAACTCTCGTGCCTGTGATTCCTTCGTTGCCACCCCCACTGTTACGGTTCCTTCCTCAACTATTTTTACCTCTTCTGCCACTCCTCCTTTGACAATTTCACCTCCAACCGTTCATCATACTGAGGTGGGTTCTTCAAGTAGAAGTGCCTCTATGAGGAGAGTGGTTATTGAAGTTCCTGTTGAAAGTAGCCTTTTGAGAAAATCAGGTCAGGCAGATGTATGGCTGGAGCCTTTGATTATCCCAATTGAAAAAGCAAAGCTGGAGAGCCATAGTTCGCTGACTCTGATGAATGATATTGTGCATGCTACTTTGAAGGTATTGACCTTTTTTTTACTTTGTAATTTTTTTATCTTTGGGATTCTAATTTCTCTTTCCTCCCTTTTTTTAGGAAAATCTTATCGGTACAGAAATGATGAACAGAATCCCCCACTTGGAGCAGATACCATGTGATTCTCGGCAGAGAGCACACGATTCTCAATTATAAGCATTCAATTAGAAGGAGCAATTCGATAGTTTACAACTTGATGTGGAATTCTTACAAGAGAGCAAAAGTACCTTAGAGCAGCAGGTGCGAGCTTTAACCTCAGAGTTAGCAGTTGCAAAATCTTCCTCAAGCCAAACAGAAAAAGAAAAAGAGCGTCTCGAGTCTTCCTTCTCAGAACAACTATCCAAGGCCAGTGAAGAGAACAGAGAGTTGAAGGTTCTCTTGAGTCGAAAAGAGACTTACTCTGGGGAGCTCGTGCAAAGCTTAACTCAAGTACAAGAAGACCTTCGAGTCTTTTCTGATAATGTGCGTGTTTTAGAAAGCTCCCATGCCTTTCTTCAAATTTCTTACAACTCTGCCAAGGCTGAAAATGAGGAGCTAAAGAATGGGATTGCTGATTGGGCAAGGGATTATGAGACCCTTGAAGAGAAATCTGCTATTCAGGCAAGGTGGGCATTTCTGAACTAACACCGTGAAGTTGGCCAAGAAAATTTCAACTTAGAATCTGAGTTGGCTATGATCAATGAAACCATTGAGAAGGCTCAACAAACTCAAGATTTTCCTTCTCCGGTGGCCGAAGCTTCTGTGAATGTTGAAGTTGATATGGGTATCCCAACTCTTCCAAGCCCTGTCGAGCCTGTTACTGCGAGTCAAAATCAAGCTTCAACTGTTGATGCACTTGCCCAAGTTGAGACCGTTGCCGTTGATGCACCTTCTTCAGTTCCCTCATCTTATTAGTGAAAGATTTAAATAGTTTGAATTCTCTCTTTTTTGCAGGTACCTTTTTGGAAGGTTATGTTAAAAACCCTTGGTTTCGTTTGAGAGTTTATTTTGGAAAACACAAGTCTCCAAGTCTTTTCATGGGGAAATTTGTATAAACAATTCGTAGTTTTTCGACGAAGTTCGTACTTAGTCTTAAGATTTTAAGTATTAAGAAGTTTTCATGTTATTATCTTGAACTTCAGTTTGCTTTATTCTTGCCTTTATTTTTAAGGATTTATAGAATAATTTGCATTTTTATTCTTTTAGAAGATGTTTCTGATAACTTCATGAATAATTAAATTAAACATGAATTTTATAAAAGAGAGCCCTTTTATAATCGACACTTAATGAAGAAGACCTCTCAACTTCATAATGGTATTAACATACAATAAAAGAAATAGGAACACACATGTTTCTTTTGAAATAACATTGACAAGTTTTATTTGAACTTTTTCTAGTTTTGAATAATGCTTTACATGTATTTGAATTACATCTATAACTTTCTCGTAATTGTTTTTCTTGTAACAGATTTTTAAGAAAAACACTTGACAATAAACACAGGGTTTTTCTAACCCGTTTCAGGTTTTTCTTTCTAACCCATTTCAGGTTTTTATTTCTAACCCGTTTCAGAACAATAAACACAAGGTTTTTGTTTATAACCTATTTTAGTACATAGCTTTTACCCTAACTTCAGTAAGGTTTTCTTTTAGCCTTGGCTCGTGCCTTCATGACTTTTACTCTGCACTTGAATTTTTCAGGCTTGATTTTTCCTCAATCTTCTTTACCTTCTTTATACACATACTCGTGTATATTATGTAGTCCCCCAAGTGTATTAGCGTTGAAGTATGAAGCCTCGAGCACTTGATTATTTCTCTCATTTGGTCCTTTCCCTGAAAAGGAAAAACATAAGGGACTCGGAGGTGCGATTTTAGATGAAGACTGCTTAACCCGTTTGTATTTCTATCAGAATAATTGTAACCCCAGGCCAGGAATTTTAGTTTATTCCATGTGCCTTATAGGTCATGACTCATCATTTAGTACGAGTTAGCTTTTTGCCTGACCGTGGTTATTCCTTAGAAATAGTATCTCTTCAGGTAAACAGAGTTCCAATGCAAAGGTAGTACTTTGCCATCACTATTTCCAACTCATATGCTCCTTTGCCTGTAATACCACAGATCCTATCGGGTCCTTTCTATGTTGGACTTAATTTTCCCGTATTAGCTGTCGTTGTAGATTGAAAAACCTTTTTTGAACACAAAGTCCCCAAGTTTGAAAAATCTGAGCGTGCTTTCCAGTTGTAGTACCATTCTATGACTTGCTTTTGAGCTGCCATTCTTACTAATGCAGCTTCCCTTCTTCCTTCAAGTAAATCGAGGCTTACATGCATTTCTTCATCATTAGACTCTTATGTTCATGTGTAAACCTTGTACTTGGCTCTCCTATCTCAACTGGAATCAAAGCTTCTGTTCCATAAACAAATAATAATGGTGTTTCTCCCGTACTTTTTTTGTTGTTATGCGATATGCCCATAAAACACCAGGTAACACTTCTAGCCAATTTCCTTTTGACTCTTCTAAATGCTTCTTTAAATTATTGATAATAACCTTGTTCGTTGACTCTTCTTGTCCATTACCCACCGGATGATAATGTGTAGATGTAATCCTTGTAATCTGCCAACGTTGAAAAAATTCTATGATTTGAGTTCCTATAAACTGAGGGCCATTATCACATACGATCTCCTTTGGTACACCGAATCAGCATATGATCTTTTGCCAAATAAAATCTTTGACGTCCTTTTCTCGTACCTGTTTGAATGCTACTGCCCCTACCATTTAGTAAAATAATCAGTGAGTACGAGCAGAAATTTTATCTGTCCTTTTGCTTGTGGTAATAGACCCACGATATCCATTCCCCATTTCATAAACGGCCACGGTGCAATGACCGGATGTAATAATTCCGCGAGTCTATGCATATTGTTACCGTACCTTTGACATTTATCACATTTGGCCACGAAACTTTCTGCGTCTTCTTCCATTTTAGGCTAATAATAACTTGCTCTAATTAAGGTTCTTACCAGTGATCTTCCTTTGGCGTGATTCCCACAATGTCCCTCATGTATCTCCCTCATTACATACTCCGTTTGAGAAGGTCCGAGGCATCTGGCTAAGAGACCACCGAACATTTTGCGATATAGGTTTCCTTGGTTTAAACAGTACCGAGCAACCTTTTTTCGAAGCGCGTGAGATTTTCTCTGATCATCAGGGATGGTTCCATACTGCAAAAAAACAACAATTTCGTTCCTCCCATCCCAAGTTAAATTATTAAAATTTACTTTATTCTTGTCGGGGTCAAGAGCTGAATGAAATAAATGAATAACTGAGGCACTTGCATCACTTGCCACGTTACCCACAGATGCGAGATTAGCTAAGGCATCTGCTTCGAGATTTTCATCCCTTGGTATTAGTGTAACTTTCCAGGTTTGAAATTGCTTTACCAATTCCCGCACCTTTTCTAAATACTGTTGAATCCTTGTTTCCCTGGCTGTATAAGTCCCCAGTATTTGATTAACCACGAGTTGTGAATCGCTTTTGATTATAATCTGATTTATGCCAAGTTATCGTGCCAATTCTAAACCTGTAATCACAACCTCATACTCTGCCTCGTTGTTAGTTATAGAATGACATTTGATAGCTTGTCGAATGGTTTCACCCGTAGGTGGTACCAAAACAATCCCTAAACCTGCACCTTTTACGTTAGATGAACCATCAGCGAATAAATTCCAAATTCCTGGATTAGCTCCATTGAGCACCTGTAATTCTTTTTCTGCTTCTAATTGCATCCCTTGGCTAAAATCAACCATGAAATCAGCTAACACTTATGATTTTATACCAGTTCTAAGTTGGTACGTGATTTTGTATTCACTTAATTCTATAGCTCACTTAGCCAACCTACCTGATAACTCATGCTTATGTAATATATTACGTAAAGGGTAGGCGGTTACTACAACTATAGGATGACACTGAAAGTAAAGTCTTAATTTCCTAGATGCCATGATTAATGCAAGTGCAATCTTTTCTAATTGAGGATACCGCATCTCTGCATCTAACAAAGATTTACTAACATAATAGATAGGGGATTGTTTACCTTGTTCTTTTCGAACCAAAACAGCACTTACCGCTACTTCTGAAACAGCAAGGTAAATGAGTAGTCTTTCCCCAGCCTTTGGTTTTTATAGCAAAGGTGGATTTGATAAGTATGTTTTCAAATTCCTGAGTGTCTGTTGACATTCCTCATTCCATTCAAAATGATCCTGCTTGTCACGACCCGGATTTCCTACCGTCGGGAGTCGTGATGGCGCCTACTATCGGAGCTAGGCAAGCCAACTATTTAAACATTTCACAAAGTTTTTATCTAGAACAATATGATAAACTGAAATAAATACTTAAAATATGCGGAAGACTTTTAACAAAAACGATATCATAATGCGGAAGTTTAAAACATATCTCTACCCAGTATCTGGTGTCACCACTCACAGACTACTAAGGAGTACTAAAAAACATCAGTCTGAAAGAAAATACACAAGAGTCTGTCTCGATACAAATAAACAAACTGAAATATCATAGATGAGACTCCGAGCCTGCGGACGTCAGCTAAGCTACCTAAGAGTCTCTGGACTGAAGGTCGGCTCCCGGTCTAGAACTGCTGCGGCGGTCCGTAAGCTGCCTCCTGATCTGTGCACAAAAAGGCACAGAAGTGTAGCATCAGCACAACCGACCCCATGTGCTGGTAAGTGCCTGGCCTAACCACGGCGAAGTAGTGACGAGGCTAAACAGGACCTACCACGATTAACGTGCACAAATATAATATACAAGTGCGAGAAAACAGTAATAAAATAACACAAAGTAAAGCTGGGAGGGGACATGCTATTGGGGAATGCCAGATGAAAATGGAACATCAGAAACAAATAGCAGGTCTACTCCGGGTTTCATGATACATATATTTATAGTGGACAGCGCGCCACACGATCCCATAATATATAACATAAGTGGACGGCGCGCCACACGATCCCGTAATGTAGTATATAAGTGGAC
>MU724853.1:85026-123032 GCA_026770625.1 Nicotiana glauca
CTATTCCCTCAAGCCAAAGTTAGATCAAACACTTACCTTGGTCCGAAAATAGCAATCAAGCCTCTAACACCGCCTTTCCTGTAGAATCCAACTCCGAAACAACGATATCTAGCCATAATTCGATTCAATAGTATCAATAAGAGCTCAAAAACATAATCCTATAGTCTAGAAATAGAATTCCCATCATTCTTCAAAAAAATAGCAAAATCCGAAACCGGGCCCACATGGTCCAAACTCGAGGCTCGGACCAAATTCCAATCACCCATAACCCCACAAGTTCAAATATATAATTTATTTTAAGATTCGACCTCAAATTGAGGTAGAATCACCCAAAATCCCAAAAGCCCTAGTTTTACTCAAATCCCCCATTTTCTACCTTGAATTCATGCTTTAGGGCTAGGAAGTTAAAGATTAATGGAAGAAATTAAGAGGAAAAGGAGTTAAGAATACTTACCCAAGAGATTATGGAGAAGAAATGGTTGAAAATCGTCTATGGAGGGTCTTAGGGAAGAGCTCGTGTGAAATAATGAGAAGAACCCCGAAGTGAACATTGTTCTGGAATTTAAAAATCACTGGAGAAAATAATACTACGTGTTCACGACACTAGGGTCGCGTTTGCGAAGAAGACTGGGCAGTAGTCATCGCGTTCGCGATCGAGCCTATGCGAACGCGAAGAAGGAAGGCAGGGGGGTCCTGGGGCTGCTCTACGCGAACGCGGGATGATATACGTGAACGCGATGAAGAGGGGTACAAACACTATGCGAACGCGAGGAAGGGTTCGCGAACGCGGAGCAAGGAAATGCCAAGGCACTGCGAACGCGAGCCTGGGGCCGCGTTCGCGAAGAACAAAATCACCGTGCAATATTGCAGAAAAAAATCTGATGAGTTTTCAAGTGTAAAACTACTCCGAACCACCTCCGAATCACTCCCGAGCCCTCGGGGCTCCCAACCAAATATACCCACTGACTCAATATCATCCTACGAACTTGCTCGAGCGATCAAATCGCTAAAATAACTTCAAAATCAAAGAATCAATCCCCAAAACTCATAATTTTCATTTCAAAGTTCATAACTTCCAACTTTAGTTATTTAGGTCCGAAACACATCAAACGACGTCCGATTTCGACAAAATTTCACAGAAAGCACTTAACGCATATTTAAGACCTGTACCGGGTGTCGGAACCAAAATACGAGTCCGATACCTATATTTTTTAGCTCATTTTCATTTCTATTTTTCCTTAATAATTTCAAAAAATAATTTAACAGAAAAATTCTTTTACCAGGGTTCTGGACCTCGGATTTCGACTCCTGGCACATGCCCGAGTGCCATATTTTTCTACGGACCTCCTGGGACCATCACATTATGGGTCCGGGTCCGTTTACCCAAAATGTTGACCGAAGTTAACTATATCAATATTAATATCATAATTCTTCAAAGTTTTCATAAAATTCACATATTTTAACATAAAAACTTTCCGGCTTCGTGCCCGGACTGTGCACGCAAATCGAGGCAACTAGAAATGAGGTTTTCAAGGCCTCAGAAGCGCAGAAAAAGGGAGAAATACGGTGAGGGTCATCACATTCTTAAGGGTTGAGAAGAATTTAAAGCACTTCTCCTATGATTTAGAAATGAATCTTCCCAAGGCTGCAATCCTACCTGTTAATCTTTGTACTTCTTTCTTACTCGAACGCATATCAAGGATTTCTTCAATGGCATTAATCTGTGCAGGATTCACTTCAATACCACGATTAGAAACAAGAAAACCTAAGAACTTACCTGATGCAACACCAAATGCACATTTTTGGGATTTAACTTCATATTAAATTTTTGCAAAATTTTAAACGTTTCAGATAGATACGATGTATGATCTCCTGAATGCTGAGTCTAAACGAGCATATCATCTATATAAACCTCTATAGTTTTTCCCAAATGCTCTTGAAACATTTTGGTAACTAACCTCTGATACGTTGCTCCTACATTCTTTAGACCAAAAGGCATTACTTTATAACAATAAGTCCCCCTGTTTGTTATGAATGAAGTTTTTTCTTCATCTCTTGGATCCATTTTAATCTGATTATAACCTGAATATGCATCTAAAAAACATAAGAACTCATGCCCTGCAGTAGCATCAATTAATTGACCTATATGAGGTAATGGAAAAAAGTCTTTAGGACAAGCTTTGTTAAGATCTGTATAGTCTACACAGACTCACCATTTACCGTTCTTTTCAGGTACCAAAGTGTTGGCTAACCACTCAGGATACTTTACCTCGTGAATAGACCCATTTTTTTTAACAATTTGTGCACCTCATTCCGAATCACCTGATTTTTGAAAGTGCCTTGCTTTCTTTTCTTTTGTTTGATAGGTAGATGAGATGGGTCTTCATTCAACTTATGAGTTATTACCTCCGGTGGTATACCTGTCATATCATAATGGGACCAAGCAAAACAATCTGCATTAGCTTTTAAAATTTCAATCCACTTACGTTTCATATCTGGGCTGAGATTGGCTCCTATATACACTTTTCTTTCTGGCCAGTGTATAAATAAAACCACTGCCTCCAGCTCTTCTATCGTCATCTTGATGTTTTCATTTTCTTCTGGTTCTTAAATGAAATCGGGCCTTAAATTCACATCTGTTTGCCCTTGTTCAGTTGAGGTTGACGTTATGTTATCCTCAGCTGGATTATGTAATTGCTATTTCTCTTCACCCTTCGCATTTAAATTCACCATGGAGTTGATGCTCCTGGATGTCTGTTGGTCTCCCCTGATTTGACATATTCCCCATGGCGCTAGAAATTTAATGACTTGATGCAAGGTTGATAGAACAACATCCATGTCATGGATCCATGGACTACCAAGAATTATATTGTAAGCCATTTCCATTTCCACTTCTTGAAATTTTGTATCTTTGACAATGCCTTCTGCGAATGTAGTAAGCATCACTTCCCCTTTCATTACAACACTGGAATTGTCAAATCCTGACAAAGTATGCACTTTTGGTACCAATCTACCTTCTACTTACATCTCACGTAGTACTCGTAACAAAATAATGTTCACGGAACTACCTGGATCAATTAAAACAAGTTTCATGTTAGTGTCATGTACAATTAAGATATTACCAGTGCGTCGTTATGTGGACTTAATAGACCCTTGGCATCTGCATCATCGAACATAATATTTTCTTCCTCTAACACATGCCGCAGCCATTTCCTGTGAGTAATTGTAACTTTGGAAATCTTGTTAGCTGCAATATATGATACGCCATTGATGTCTTTACCCCTATTTATAACGTTGACAGTTCTTTTGGGAGAAGGTGGTTTTGGAGGCTCATGCTTGTTTTTCATGTATGCTTGTTTACCTTTCTCACTGAATAACTCAGTGAGATACCCCTGTTTTAACAAATGATCAACTTCACCTTGCAAAAACCTGCAATCTGTCGTTTTATGCCCGTGATCGTTATGGAATTCGCACCAATGATCAGGGTTTCGCCTGTTTGGATTTGATCTCATCTCCTTTGGCCATCGTACCTTATCTCCCATGCTTCTTAAAATAGCTACGAGTTCAGAAGTGCTCACATTGAAATTGTAACCACCAAACCTTTACTTCAAACTTCTATCGTCATCTCGTGACTTATGAATGTTGCGATCGTTCCTGAATCTTGATGAAGACCATGACTCTCTATTCTTTGACCTGTGATCATACCTTTGACTATCCTGTTTTGGCCGTGAGTCTTTTCCCGCAGGTCCCATGTATGGCTCGTACCTATTTTTACAAGATCATTTTTCGATTTACGCACATCTCGAACTCACTTTTTCTTCTTTTTGAAATCGAGGAACAATATCTTCTTCTATCCTCAGCTTCGTGTTGTACCTCATGTAAACTTCATTCCACGTTGTAGCTGAAAATTCACAGAGGCTTTCCTTGAGTCACCTCGTTGCTTCTGAAGTCTTTTCATTCAAATTGCTTGTGAAGGCTATAGCTGCCCAATTGTCAGGTACACGCGGTAATGTCATTCTTTCACGTTGGAATCTGTCCACGAATTCCCTAAGCAATTCTGAATCCTCTTGCTTGATCTTGAAAATATCTTCCATTTTTTTTCGACTTTTTGAGCTCCCGAGTGTGCTTTGATGAAAGAATCTGCAAGCTCAGCAAAAGAATTTATAAAATTTTTGGGTAAAAGAGAATACCATGTTAGCGCTCCCTTAGTAAGTGTTTCGCCAATTTTTTTGACTAATACTGATTCAATCTCCTACTTAGTCAAATTGTTGCCTTTTACGCCGATTGTAATTGCAGTAACTTGGTCTTGTGGGTCTATTTTTGCATCATACTTTGGAATATCAGGGCATTTTGAACTTCTATGGAATTGGGAGAGGAGCAACACCTGGCTTCCAGGCTGTTGAGAATACTTATCCATATCTACCCCTTTGATCACGGGTGGAACCCCGGGTATTTCCTCTATGCGGTCACTTTTCTCCTTGAGCTGCTTCTGCAATGTTAGTACTAGATTTTGTAAATCAGAATTAACTAAATTACCTGGTTCTCCCACCTGTGACTCACTGGGGGTTCCACCGCTACCTGCATTAACAAGCCCGAAATGAGGGTTCTCCAAAATATTATTATTTGGTGTGGGTGTGGGTGTGGGTGTGGGTGGAGCAGCAGGTAATTGGCTAACAAAAGCCTGAAGAGTTTGTTGACCTACGAGGCAATGAGTTTTTACAAGGCTTTATCCATAGCTTCAACATTTTCGAATTGAACTTGTCCATCTGTATGAGATCCATCAGGAGTGCCTTTACGAGACCGTCGTGGAGAGGCTCGTAGAGACGGTATCAATGCGTTATTGTCTTGCGGATCTCCCTAAAGTTGTTGGTTTGTTTGGTTTTCTTGATTTACTTGGTTTCCTTGGATGTTGTCATTGTTGTTCGACATTGTTGGTACAACAAGGAAAGTTAAGCTAAAATAGAATTGATTATCAGATTTCCGGTAACGGAAGTGATGTTCCAAACGTCAATACCACACAAGAGGAAGGTGATTTGTGTGGTACCCAATTTTTCGATCTAGAAGAACCTGATTCTTCAAGGTGTTCTAACTACTACTGTTGTGGAATTAAAAGTACAAAAAATAAATAACACAAAAATTTTTACGTGAAAAACACCTGGCTCAAAAGGTGAAAAAACTACGACCTACTACTCAGTAGGATTTTCCCAAACATTCACTAAAATCAATAAGCCAAAATAGCATTTACAAAACTCTTGTAAACTAAGGATTAACTCTAATCCCAGTGTGGCACACAACCTCAACTGTCGCGACACTTTCAAGTTAACTCTAACTTGAATACTCAAAGCACCTAATACAATTGCTTCTATGAAAGCTGGAAAGGTACAATTTTAAACCACCTACTACAATTGAACTAGAATAAGAATAAATACAATGGAACTGGTTCTTCTATCTCGTTCAAGTAGCTTCGGGAGTGCATACTTAAATCTCACATAAATTGCTTGCAAAATTGCCTAGCTCTTTTGCTCTCAATTTAGTTTAACTTCTGCGTATGTGCAATGCCTGTAAAAGATAACAATCACAGTTATTTAATGAGTTAGTAATTAGAGTTTGATTGAGACTCACTTGCTGATCCTTCATCGAATTTGAGTCCTAGAACAATACAAACTCCAACCCTTATCCTTGACCCAAATTAAGTTCTCTTCACATAAGGAGACCTCATCTCCTTATCCTTTATGCAACCTTTTCGATCAGTTCAGAAGATATTGCTGCTTGATCCTTGAGACTTATCTTCTTCACGTGCATCTCACATGTATAAGTAGATAACCACTGTGTCTCACATGATGGACCTGGTCCATGACTGAGTTCATTTGTCAATCTTCAAAACTTTATTTGAACTTGGGCCAACAAATTCTCCCTTTTTGATGATGACAAACTCTGTGCTTTTACTGATCAGAGAACCTGTGGAACTCAGCTTAATTATCAACACTTTAACTTAGAAGTATTAACTTATCATTAAGGATCAGGTTTAATCAGGTTATAAATATCACTTTATTTCAGAATACAAAGTAAAACCCAATATCTCAAAAATTGCCCCTTTTGGCATCATCATAAAGTTACATATAATGTGAATCCCAGATTTTAGTCATTACTCATGGCCACTGGGCAACTGCAAGTGAAAATATAGTTCAGTTAATCAATAATCAACTTGACAAAAATTAACTATTAAGATCAGAATCTTCATAGAACAAGAGAAAAAGCACATTGTCATTAATTAGGAAATGTTTCTACAAACCAGACCACAAAAAGAAAGAAAAAACATCCAACCATGAGCAACAAAAATAAAGAAACGTCCCGAATCTGGGTCACTGGGGGGTTCTAGACTGGTTTAAAGACAGGAACTGGAAAACCTAAGGTTTGGAGGAACTAGAGGGTTGGGATTGGAGAAGGTTGAGCATAGTCTGAAGAATTCCTTCACTCTTTTCCTTTTCCTTTGCTAGCTCAGCTTTAAGGCCATTTCTCTCATTTTCCAGTTCATCAATACGATCCTGGAGCCAAGCAATTTCAGCATCTTTTGTTCCACATTCTTGAACCAAGGCCCTAACCTTGCTATTCACAGGAGTCTTCAGAGATGAACTAGGTTCAACTGGGGCAACACTGAGNGGATTGGAGAAGGTTGAGCATAGTCTGAAGCATTCTTTCACTCTTTTCCTTTTCCTTTGGTAGCTCAACTTTAAGGCCATTTCTCTCATTTTCCAATTCAGCAATACGAGCCTAGAGCCTAGCAATTTCAGCATCTTTTGTTCCACATTCTTGAACCAAGGCCCTAACCTTGCTATTCACAGTAGTCTTCAGAGATAAAACAGGTTCAATTGGAGCTCTACTGAGGAGATAGTCACAAGCCTGCAGAGTTTTGATACCAAAATGCTCCTTGCTGGAAGCCATCCCCTATTTTTTCAGAGGAATATTCAGCCTATCCAGAGCAGTCATCAGTATGAACCCATATGGAGTAGCATGGGCCTTGGAGCCATATGATCCTATCCAACAGCTTGACAATGAAAGTAGGCCAGTTAATCTGCATTCCTTTCACAAGGCATTCTATAAGAACCAAGTCCATGTAGTTGGCAGTATGCCTTTTCTCATGTTTGGGCAGCAAGCATTTGTTCACAAACTCAAATAGCACCTTGTGCTCAGGCTTCATCTCACTCTTTTGCACAAACCTTGCCTCAGGCACTTCTTCAGCAGATTTAGTATCACAAAAATTTCCGGTGGTTTGGAGAGCAGTAGGAAGAGAAACTAGACAAGGCCACCTCTGCCTGGTATAGTCATCATAACCTTCACTGGGTATGTCCAGAATCTTGCCCAATTTAGATGCATCAAACTGCACCTTTACTACCCTCACCAAGCTGGTGACTACCTCTTTTTTCACAGTGGCATTGGCCGTGACTCAATCAGCTCCTTTCTGGCCAGCCTCCCATCCATTTGAAGGACCATGTCCTTCCACCCTTGTCTATCCAGGGCATCCACCAATATTATCTTACCTGGCTCCTCCAGGTCTTTCAGCAACCTGCCTTTCAAAATCTGTCTCCTGCCAAATATGGCAAATCTATCATGTTCTTTCTCTAACTCCTCCTCTTCTTCCTCTCCACTCCATTCTTCTTCAGTAATTTTTACCTGTTTCTCTTTGACTGCAGACCTGGTTCTTTTGGCTAAGGAGGGTTCAGTAGATACAGGTTCTGAAGACTTCTTTGAAAAAGTCTTGGATCATTTTGGTTTGGGAGTGGGAACCTCTACAGTTGTACCTCTTTCTTGATGGATCAGTTTCATCTCCTCCTCCTCCTCTTCTGCAGCCTCAGAGCTTTCCACAACCTTTGTTTTTCCCTTCTCTTTCTTCTTTTTCCCGCTTTCCTTTAAAGCTTTCTGAAATTCTGCCTCACTTTGTTTGACCCTGCTTCTAGTGATTGTTCCCTTTGGTAATGAAGGGACAGTAGATTTAGGAGATGACACCTTGCTTTTCTTTGTTGTCTTGGAAGCAGTTGGAGCCTTTTGGGAAGAACCTTATGCTTCTTTGGATCATAGCTGGCCCCAACCTTCTTCAGGATGTCAGCTAGGGTTTCTTCAGGAGATGAACCAGGTTCATCTTGTTGCTCACTCAAATGAACTAGACCTTCAGCAGCCTCCCCGGACCCACTTCCCCCTGGCTTGTTGCCACTCTCCTCTACCCCTCCACAGATTGCAAGAACTTTGTCTTTCCTTTTCTTTCCCCTTCTACTAGACTTAGCCTCCTTTACATCTTTCACAGAACCAACCAACACAAACCTATTATCTACCTTTTCTAGCACATCAGAAAATACAAAACAAGTATTTACCTCACCAGGGCTTTCTTGATTTTTGTCAGTGTCAGAAGACCTATGTTCTTCTCCTTCACTGGCAGAGATAAATGCTTCAGACTCAGAACTTAAGTCAGATTCTTTAGCAGGGCTCTCTTTCTTCTGGCTAGCCCTCAACTTTTCATTTAGAGCTTTTCTCAGAGAACCAGAAGCTACAGTTTTTCTTGCCAACATTTTCTGCAGGCAAAACCTAGGTTTTAGGGTTTCACTAGGAGGTGTAGATGAGGACGTATTAGGAGATACTGGTGGGGGAGTGCCTGGATTATCTTGAGGGTTTGTCATGGTAAAGTATTTCTGGAGAATTTTGGGAATTTTGGGGATGTTTGAGAGAAAGAGGATGATCAGAATTTGGGAGAGACTAATGACGGTTATGGACTAAAAAGAAGGATGTGAAGTGTATTTAAAGAGGGTTATGATTAAATACAGTAACGACAACCGTTTTGCAGGAGTCAATCAGGAGTCTAATCACTTTAGAATTCCGATCTATTAGTGATTAATAAGAGACATTAGTTTTTAGGCAAGAATCACATTTTTGTTAGAGTTCTAGGAGAATAAAACTGGTTCAACGCTCAACCGATATAATTTCTGGGAGTTTGGTGAAAATAGGACTTTTGCTCATGATTGGAAAATTAATCTTTCTAATTGTGCAAAGTATTGAAACATACCTTAACTTTCTCATGAGCATATACTGATGAACCAGGTTCTTCAAGTAGAACTTCTCTTGATCATGCCTCAAATGTCAGAATAGAAAAAACTTTGTAAGAGATCAGTAAGTCAACATAAACACATATCACAGGAGTATACTGATTAGAGTATGAGACTGAGTAAGAACTAGTCTAGATATTTACACAAAGTCAAAACTTCTAACCCAATTTTTTATTTTATTTTATTTTTCATTGCTTTTTGAACTGGACCTTTTAGGTGATCTTAATCATCCCTAATTTCAACCTGTTCCTCTCAAAGTTTTCCCTACTCAGTGCTTTAGTGAAGATGTCAGCTATTTGTTTATCAGTAGCATACAATTCTATTGAGATCAATCCTTTCTCATAGTTATCTATTAATAAGTGGTGTCTAACATCTATGTGCTTGGTCCTTTTATGATGAACAGGGTTCTTTGTCATACTTATAGCACTAGTGTTATCACAGAATATTGGTATACACCCACTTCAATTCCAAAATCTACCAGCTGTTGTTTGATCCATAGAAATTGAGCACAACAAGAAGCAACGACAACATATTCAGCTTCAGCAGTAGATAGGGCTACTGAATTTTGCTTTTTGGTAGTCCATGATACAAGACATAAACCAAGGAAGTGTGCCATACCTGAGGTGCTCTTCCTATCCACTAGGAAACCTACATAATCAACATCATCATATCCTACTAGATTGAAATTACTACCTTTTGGATACCAAAGACACAAATCAGTGGTGCCTTTCAAATATCTCAATATCCTCTTGACAACAGTCAAGTGAGACTCTTTTGGATTTACCTGAAAACGAGCACAAAGCCCTATACTGAAAGCAATGTCAGGTCTGCTGGCAGTAAGATACAAAAGTGAACCAATCATACCCCTATACAACTTCTGATCAATTGATGAACCAGGTTCATCAACATCTAATTTAGTGGCATTTGCGATAGGTGTATCTATTTCTTTAGAATCCTTCATTTTAAACTTTTTGTTTAGTTCTTTTGTGTACTTCTGCTGATGAATCATGGTTCCATTTTGACTTTGTTTGATCTGCAACCCTAAGAAGAAGTTAAGCTCACCCATCATGCTCATTTCAAACTCACTCCCCATTAGTTTTGCAAAGTCCTTACTCAACCTATCAGTAGTGGCCCCAAATATTATGTCATCAACATATATTTGCACAACAAGGAGGTCTTTACCTTTTTCCTTTAAGGAAAAGGTACTGTCAATTTTACCTCTTTTGTAACCATGCTCCAGTAGGAATTTTGATAGCCGTTCATACCAAGCTCTTGGGTCCTGATTGAGCCCATATAGAGATTTGTCTAGCTTGTACACATGCTCAGGACATTCCTTGCTTTCAAATCCTGGAGGTTGTTTCATAAACACTTATTCCTTTAGGTAGCCATTCAGGACAACACTTTTGACATCCATCTGATGGAGAGTGAATTCCATGTGTGCTGCAAAAGCTATGAGGAGTCTGATTGCCTCTAGTCTTGCAACTGGAGCGAAGATCTCATCATAGTCAATGCCTTCCTCTTGGCTGTAGCCTTGAACCACCAGCCTTGCCTTGTTTCTTGTAACTGTTCCATCTTCATCAAGTTTGTTCCTGAAGACCCATTTTGTGCCAATGACTGATCTGTCCTTGAGTCTTGGAACTAGATGCCAGACTTGACTTCTTTCAAATTGGTTGGGTTCATCCTTCATAGCATTGACCCAATCTGCATCCTGCAAAGCCTCAACAATACTTTTAGGTTCAATAACAGATAGAAAAGCATCAAATGCACACAGATTCTTTGGTTGAGATCTAGTTTTAACTCCAGATATTGGATCAATAGTGATGTTCTCAATGGGATGCGAACGTTGATACTTGTGGGATTTTCCAACCAACTGGTTTCTACTATATGTTTCTCCTTTGTTCTGTTGCTGAGGAACATGTTCATGGACTGGTTCTTTTAGAGAGTTTGTGTCAATTTCTCCCTGATTAGTTCCCCCTGTCAGGTTGCCCTGTGTAGAAGGACCTGTTCCATAACATGTTCCTTCTTTTGATGCCACTTTGACTTGTGCTGTAGATTCAGTCAATTCTTTTACTAGTCCAATGGCTTCATCTTCATGTTCCTGTCTTTCAGAATGAATATTAGTTTCATCAAATACAACATGCACACTTTCTTCTACACACAAAGTTCTTTTATTGAACACATTATATGCTTTGCTATGTGAAGAATATCCTAAGAATACTCCCTCATCACTTCTAGGATCAAACTTATCTAGGGAGTCTTTTCTATTATTGTGCACATAGCACTTGCAACCAAATACCCTAAGATGGGATATGTTTGGTTTTCTCCCTTTAAGTAACTCATAGGGAGTTTTCTCAACAAGAGGTCTAGTCATGCATCTATTGATTATGTAGCATGCAGTGTTTACAGCCTCTTCCCAGAAGCTGTGAGGTAATTTACTAGAAAGAAGCATGGTCCTTGCCATATCCTCAAGAATTCTGTTCTTTCTTTCAACTACTCCATTTTGCTGAGGAGTCCTAGAGGTAGAGAAGTTATGATCTATACAATTTTCATCACAGTATTCAGCAAATTTTGCATTTTCAAATTTAGTTCCATGATCAGACCTAATGGATGCAAGTTGATTTCCTAATTGTTTCTGAGTTTTTCTAACAAAAACAGTAAACATTTCAAATGCTTCATCTTTAGAAGTCAGAAATAGTACCCAGGTAAATCGAGAATAATCATCAACAAGTACCATTACATATTTCTTTCCACCTCTGCTCATGGTTCTCATTGGACCACAAAGATCCATATGAACCAGTTCCGACGTCTTGGACTTACTTACCATTTTCTTGGATTTGAAGGATGACCTTACCTGCTTCCCCCTTGCACATGTCTCACCAACTTTGTCTTCCTTGAACTTGATATTAGGTAACCCTATCACCAAGTCCTTGGAGATTAATTTGTTTAGCTGATTTAGACTGGCATGACCAAGTCTTTTGTGCCATATGAGGGGATCATTAACTAACACACTTAAACAAGTGAGTTCATTTTATGCAAGAGTTGACAAATCTACAATGTAAATATTTTTAACTCTTTTTCCATGTAAAACAATCTTGTCAGTGGTAAGGTTAATCACAAAGCATTTGGTAGAGGTGAAAGCTACAAGGTTACCTTTATCACACAGTTGTAACACACGTATTACGCTATATTTCAAGCCATCTATCAAGTAGACATCCTCAATGGAATGAGAGTCTGTCTTACCTACCTTTCCAACCCCAATGATCTCACCTTTCTTTCCATTACCAAAGGAGACATTTCTTCCTTTTAGGTCCTCAAGTGAAAGGAACTGGTCCTTGTTCCCAGTCATATGTTTTGAGCAGCCACTATCCATATATCATATTTGGCTCCTCCCTTTCACTTAGACCTGCAAAAAGAAATTAGGGATTAGTCTTAGGAACCCAAACTAGTTTGGGTCCCTTTCTAGGGGAAAAAGGATGAATCAGATTCTTTCTTGACGAACCAGGCAGATTGTATTTCTCTTGAACAAAAGCTTTGTTCTTTTGACTGACCTTTTCTTTTGCATTGCATTCATTTTTGTAATGGCCAGTCTTGCCACAGTGTGTGCATATTTTATTCTCAAGAAGTGTGAGGTACTTGCTTTTAGCGTCCCATTTTGGATCTTGAGTCCCATAACAAAGTCCTCTTTTGTTGCTACTGTGATGCTCTTGCAACCAAGAAAGTGCATAAGAAGCCTTGTTCCACTTGCAAGTTCTGTCTAGTTCATGTTTCACTTTTCCTAGATCTTTTTTTAGGACTTTGATCAATTATCTTTCTTATACATCTCATCTTTCAATTTTCCTAAATTTTCTTCTAGAGTGAGATATGAGTGATCAATCTTTTTTTTTCCTGTTCCTAGTTTTAGTTTTAAATTTCCAGATCTAAGTTCTAGGACACTGTTTCGAGTTCAAGAACCTGGTTCTTCAACTCAACATTTTTGTTATCACTATCATCAGCCATAGACTCTAAACTCTTGCATTTTGCTTTTAAAATCACACACTCCCTAGATAGAACTTCCTTCTGGTTGTTAACTATCTCAAACTCATCAATGAAGTCTAATAATAGCTCAGCCAGCCTTTCTTTAGACAAAAATTTAATCTAGTCTTTGAGATGCAGAATACTTACCTCTTGCTCATCATCTGATTCTCCAAACGCCATAAGAGCTTGCTCTTCTTCAGCTTCATCTTCTGAGTCTTCATATGAGGTTTCTCCCCAAGCAACAACCATAGCCTTGGTTGAACCTCTGTTCCTTTTTGGTTGAAGTTGTTCCTTGTTCCTGTTCCTTCGTTCAGCCCTTTCTTTCTTCCACTCAATTTCCCATTGAGGGCAATTCTTGATCATGTGATCAGTCTTACCACACTTATAGCAACCCTCATTGGTCTGTTTCTCAGGAGCTCTTGACTTGTTGAAGGTTGTACTTCTTGATGAACCCTTTCCTCTCATCAGGTACTTTTTCAAATCTCTAGTGATCATAGCCATCTCATCATATTCCAGATCTGAACCTTCTGCAATTCTGAGAGTTAGGCTTCTCTCCTTCTTGGGTGTGTCCATCTTCATGGTTTGCCTTCTTAGTTCATAAGTAGTAAGATTTCGAATCAGTTCATCCAGTCTAATAGTAGCCATATTCTTGGATTCCTGAATAGCAGTGATTTTGCTTTCCCAAGTGACTGGGAGAACTCTTATCAAGATTTTCTCAACCTTGTCTTCTTCAAGAATAATCCTTCCAAGAGACTTAAGTTCATTTGTCAGTGTAGTGAACCTAGTATACATCTCTTGAATAGTTTCTCCATCCTTCATAGTAAAATTCTCATATTGAGAATACAGTAGTATTCCTCTAGATCTTTTCACTTGAGGTGTTCCTTCATGAGCCACTTGCAAAGTGTCCCATATATACTTAGCAATAGTACAACTTTAGATCCTACTGTACTCATCTGGACCTAGTCCGTTTACAAGCCATTTCTTGGCCTTAGCATTTTTCTAACACTTCCTCAGGTCTTCAGTAGTGCAGTCAGCCCTTGTCTTTGGCATATCCACTCCTTCCTCATTTTTCTTTGTGGTTGCTAAAGGACCATCAGTGACTATATCCCAGAGTTCATAGTCTTCTCCTATGATGCGATCCCTCATCATGTTCTTCCACCAAGAGTAGCCTGGCAGTGGACTGCCCTTCCCAGTTCCCAGGTGGAGCACTCATATTGATCTTTTCCTAAGGTGTTATCCTTTTCAAGGATAACCTGCTCTGGTACCAATTGATGTTCCAAACGTCAATACCACACAAGAGGGGGGGTTGATTTGTGTGGTACCCAATTTTTCGATCTAGAAGAACCTGGTTCTTCTAGGTGTTCTAACTACTACTGTTGCGGAATTAAAAGTACAGAAAATAAAGAACACAGATATTTTTACGTGGAAAACATCTGGCTTAATAGGTGAAAAAATCACGACCTACTACTTAGTAAGATTTTCCCAAACATCCACTAAAATCAATAAGCCAAAACAACATTTAAAAACTCTTTTAAACCTAAGGATTAACTCTAATCCCAGTGTGGCACACAACCTCAACTGTTGCGACACTTTCAAGTTAACTCTAACTTGAATACTCAAAGTACCTAATAAAATTTCTTCTATGAAAGTTGGAAAGGTACAATTTTAAACTACCTACTACAATTGAACTAGAATAAAAATAAATACAATGGAACTGGTACTTCTATCTCGTTCAAGTAGCTTCAGGAGTGCACACTTAAATATCACATAAATTGCTTGCAAAATTACCTAGCTCTTTTGCTCTCAATTTAGTTTAACTTCTGCGTATGTGCAATGCATGTAAAAGAGAACAATCACAGTTATTTAATGAGTTAGTAATTACAGTTTAATTGAGACTCAATTGCTGATCCTTCATCGAATTTGAGTCCTAGAACAATACAAACTCCAACCCTTATTCTTGATCCGGATTAAGTTCTCTTCACATAAGGAGACTTCATCTCCTTATCCTTTATGTAACCTTTTCAATCAGTTCAGAAGATATTGCTGCTTGATCCTTGAGACTTATCTTCTTCACGTGCATCTCACATGTAAAAGTAGATAACCACTGTGTCTCACATGATGGACCTGGTCCATGACTGAGTTCATTTGTCAATCTTCAAAACTTCATCTGAGCTTGGGCCAATAGGAACCAACTTGTTTAACCAAAAAAATAGAATTTTGACTAAAGCTATAATTTAGAAGAACACGGTTTACTGATAATCGCAAGAATGTATAAAAGAAAGAAATTTGGATAGCCAGAATATAATTGAATAAAACAAGTAAACCAAAGTATATTTAGATGATCTTTCGTGTCCCTACAATTGTTCGGCCCTCTCCTTTTTTTATCTATTTTTGAGATATATGCCTTGCCTTTGTCATACTAAGGCTATTATGGGCAATTAATGACATTGAATGTTACGTTACATAATCATTACATTTAAGATAGATTCTTTAACGTTTCTAGCATTTAATGCTTATTAAATATCGTATTTGGACCTTCATGTGCTGTCAGATTCAGTCCCTTGATTCTTTTTTATTCTCGAACTTAAATGCCTTGAATAGGTAGGGGCGCTGAATCCCTTGAATAACTTACCGTACCTCTTCCTTTGCCTTTGATCACATCCATTGCCACTCATGCCTCTTGGCTAGCTGTAACTCTTTGACCATTTGACCAACCTACGTGTCACGAAACGTCATCTCCATACTACTTTAATACGTAAACTCAATTTTCCCAATACAAAATGAACAAACCCTCATTCCCATCGAACCAGACGTGGAAACAGTTGCCTTAGAAAGAGTATGAGCATCTTGATTAGATGAAAAGAAAATCGTATTCAAAATGCCAAATACATAAACATGCACTTAAATTTGGCATTGATTTTTTTACTTCGACACTTGAACTTAGGCCCGTTCCTATTAGACACCTGAACTATGTCTGAAGTGTATCTATTGAACACCTCATGCACATGTAGAGTGAGTGATCTTCACTCGGAATTGAGCGCGTGAATATTTGGATGAAACTTTTTTCCTTCTTCTTCTCTATTCTTTTGCCACTTGAAACTACACTATTACTAATGTCGACTAAGCTATTCAACTAAAACTTCACCTTTACCGTTACCCACAATGGGTCCAAAATCACAGACAATTCACATATTCATACTAACACAGTACCACCAGTATTAGTGAAAAATAGACTCGCCATATGGGTCTATTAAATGGTGACACGCGTCAGCAAAGTTTGGAGAAAAGTGAAGAATGACATGTAAAGATGATATGTAAAACGCCCCAGGGATCGAATATACTCGTACCGTGCCTGTTAGCCTCGGAACTGATCATCATAAAATATCCCGGATTAGGCGGGGGAGAATATATCATAATTACAAATGAGGAAAAAATCAATTAATCCCGGATTATATGGGATTTACCATCATTATACCATCAATTACAAATCAATTATTAATAAATGCAATAAAAGATCGTAACGGTCAAAACAAGGCAATCAATTACAAGATTGACTCAACAAGTACGGGATTGACTCAACAGGCACGGGATTGACTCATCAGTTATGAAATTCCAGTATTTACACATCTGTTACAAGTCTTCAAAAAGTAATGGATGGGTTGAGTAAATGCTCATAATTGACCCATAATTCAAGGAGAATAGTTACTTAGATTAGCCCTATAAATAGACATACTTTTACCACCATGAAGGGAATCTAATTTTCTTCTCTACAATTATATACATTGTAATTCATAGCATCTTGCTCTCAAGTTAGCCATAGTTCGGCCCTCTCTGTTCGGCTCATTATCCTATCAAGGATCATTCAATAAGAATTCTTTCTTCTCTGCTTTATTTTTATTATATTATCTATCACTCAATTTATTTTTCACTTCTCTATCACGTTGTATTAATGAAAATTTATATCTTTCGGATTGAATCGGTTGCTTGTGCCCGTCATATAAAATTATTGCTTTGACATTGAATACTATTATTTGGGTTAAACAATTTGGTTTTGTTATTGGGAACTCAAGCAAATTTGCTATTCATTCAAAAAATAGTAACAATTTTTGTTAACATTTGCTTGCTTTCAGTTTAAACCTTCATGATGGCCAAAATTTTGCAATCAATACAGTTAAGGACAACCAAGTTGGAGATGACTTTACCATGCAAAATAAAAAGGGAAGAATAGCCATGATAATTATAAGTAAGCAACAAGCAGAAGAATAGAAAATGTACATCGGTATATTGGTAATGCAATTATTAGTACCAGAACTGATTATAATAGATTTGTATGAAACAGTTTCGGAATATGAGGTTCAGATACACCAGGTTTGAAAACCAAATCGAGGTGATTCCGGATCCGATTGAAGGAGTAGAATAATGACATCGGACATTCCCGAAATTAAGGAGTAAAATTTACATTCGATATAATACAAAGCTCCGAATAGAGGAAGACACATTCATTCAATTGAAAGTCAAAAACAAGTCCAGAGATCAAACAAATGAGATTCTTGGGTGATTCGAATCTAAACGCAAAAATCTTAAAAACAGGTCCGAGCAAAGAGATACGAGATTTTCTTCATGGGCTAAAAAAGATTCGGATCTACCGGAACAGATAAGGGATTACCTATCTAAATTGCAAAATTTCACATGGGAAGAATAAAGATTAGGAAGAACATGGGTAAAACACCCACGAGATTGCTTAAAAAGCTACCATACCTTACAACTGAAAAATAAGAGATAGCTGCGGGATGAAATAGACCACGGGGAAGGAAGGTTCATTAATAACCGTGGACAATTATACAAATATTTTCGGAAGAAATCATTGAATTGAAGGCATCAGAAGCCTCGAGGTCAAATGTTGAAGAACTAAAAATTATCATTGACTTCCCAAATAAGAAGGTTTACGTTGGTCGAGACTCGTCACCAAATTTAAAAGTAAGTTGATTAAACTTTTACGTGCTAACAAAAATAGCTTTTCTTGCCTCCATGCTAACATAACAGGTATACCACCGTAGGTAAAGGTTTACATGCTCAATATTCACCCGCGATATAATCCAGTCAAGCAAAAGAAGAAACTAGAGTCAAATAATAAAAGATAAAGTTATAGAACTACGAAAGATCGGTTTAGTCCGAAAAGTTGAATCATTCGAACTTGCTAGCTAACAACAATGCATCATTACTTTCAAAATTTCGAGGAGAAAGATGATTGCTGGTACACCAAATTGTCTCGGATGTCTCGATAAATGCAATTTTAATTTAAGAAGATTAAGGTACATATTTGCCTATCTATTATAAAATGCTCTTAGATACGTAAACTACATATCTACATTTTGATAAGCTGGCATTAATTGTAGCCGCCCTAAATCTAAGGCTTTATTTTCAATATCAATGAATTCCCGTAGTCACTATATTTTCACTACGCAATATTTTTGCATAAATATGAACTGTCAGGAAGTCTAGCTAAATGAGTAGTCGAACTTAGTGAATATAGTTTTATTTATCAACCGTGTACGGCTATAAAATCACAAGTTTAGCAGATTTCATGATTAATCGTAGCTGGAACATATTACCCGAAGCTAAAATAATAGTACGTATTATTTATGGGATAATTCTCGGAATCTAGACCTTCTACACAATTAGGTCCACAAGTACTAAAATTTTTGAGTTAGAGACAATGCTTAATGCATATTGGGAAAAGTAGTTAGATAATTCATAAAAGTTATTTTATTACTAACAACAAAGTCGAGTATGAAGCCTATGCTACAAGGCTTGAATTAGCTAGTAGACTCAAAGCAAAAATGTTGATTTAACGATTGATCAAATCGAAGAAAACTATACAGCCCAAGAAAATCAGTCCAGATGGGCTAGTCTCGGATCTACTACTGATATCACTGACTCTGAAAGCAACCCCGGGCTCTTATTGAGAAATATCATTTCCGTATCAAACCGTCTCGGGATCGAGCCATCTCTTATTTAGAATGGGACTTTACCCAAAGACAAACATGCTCTCAATAACTTTCGGTGTGTCTTATCATGTACTGCCTTATTGAAGGAGAATTATATTTCAAAATATACAAGGCTCTAAAAGCTAAAATTTCACATGGACCAAACATACAAAATATAAGATGGGAGAAATTTATAAAGGAAGCAGTGAAAATTACTCCGGTATTAAGGCTTTAACTTGAAAACTCATCAAAGTCAATATGAATAGCTCAAATCAAGATATGGCATGATCCTAGACAACATTTTGGAACCTCCGTAGTTCCCGCCCAGAGTACAAAATATTTGATAAAAAGAGCTCCGTTACCGTCCCTATGTTGGAACTGGACCATTTGAAAGTCTTTCAATATAGAAACTAACTATCCTACCGGGGACTATTAAACTGCAGATTGTCAAATTATGATTACAGTGTTTGAGTTCTCATACCTCAAAACTCAAATTCTAGGAAGATTACGTATTCTTGAAGATTAGTCAATTTGACACTATTTACCAGCTCAACTTAATTAGTTGTATTGCTCATATCAAGCATAAATACTTCAAACAGTGTTGAATGAGTTCTTCAAAAATACATATACCACATGTACACAAAAGGATCGAGAACTCCATGTCAGAGTCAAGAATCTTACGATAAAAATGAGAGTTTTACATCTAAGTCAAGATAAATGTATGCAAATAAACCACTAGAATAAAGTTCACTTTAAACAAACACGTGGCTTATATTCGGTCCAACACCGACCATTCAAGTTAAATATATAAGCCTTTCTTAATGTCTAATTATATTATGACTCGAATCAATTATCCCGTATATGTAAACGAAAATCTCAAATATTATTTCGGACATGTGTCCCTCTTGGAAGTATGTTCATACACTCCAATTTGGATTCAAATCCAATCAAATTAAATGTCTCTTCAGAATAAATCTACTAAGATATATATTTATTTGGGATTAATATTCCCTCAAACTCAAATTCTTATCGGGATCAATACTCCCGTAAATCTTAATGGGGTCAATAATCTTATAAATCCTACCGGGATTAATACTCCTTCAGACTAAAAATCCACTCGGATCAATCGATCCTATTTTATGCCTGAATGAAAAGGAGACGTCCTCTTCATAGCGTTTAAAATATATAAAAGGACCCTCTTTTATTAAAATTTAGACACTCAAAGATGCAACTTTAAGACATTGCACATGTAATGATGCATCCAAATATATATTTCAAGTCTAAAAGACTAAGTATAAGTACTCAAATAATTTTCTAAAGTGCCAAGAAAAATTAGTACTCGGATCAAAACCCTAAAATACCAAATGATAATAGTAGACCCGAAAGACACGAGGAACACTGTATTATTTCCGGTCTAGGTTACAACCCTTCTAATGAATAAAAAGGGTTAAGTAGTCATCATCTTAAATATATACCTTCGAGTCCCGTATTTTTTTCCTTTTCAGAAAATGGACCACATGGAAGGAATAATCAAATGCTCGAGATTTCATACTTCAAAAATCTAACACTTGGGGGACTATATATATGGAAGGCCAAGAAGACGAGAAAAATCAGAATTCAAGTCAAGCCTAAGGTCTACCCAACAAATCGAAAGTTTAGAGCATAGTCACGAGCCAAAAAGGCAAGCCTGATTCAAAAACCTATGAAGAATACACTCGTGGATGTAAATTTCAAAATCCTACGAATGTTTAGGTTAAAGGTAATATTTAATCATGTGTTGCAAGATATACCCTTCAATATTTTACAAATCTGTTGTAAAGAAAACAGTTACGAAAGAATTATAGATAATACTTAAATACATGTAAAGTAATATAAGTCGAAGGACAGAATGATACAAAACTTTCCTTAAAGTTGTTCAAAGAAACATGTGTGTTCCTATCTCTTCTTTCGTATGTTTACACCATTATAAAGTTGGGACGTCTTCTTCATTAAGTGTCGTTCATAAAAGGGCCCTCTTTTATAATTCGTGCTTATTCAAAAAAGTCACGGAGCATTGAAGCATTTTTGATGCAAAGTTAAATAACTAAGGGTGAAACAAAACCCAAATATTAAAATAGGCAAAAAATAAAGCCGAAATTTATATATCAAACTTTGCAAACATAAGGCACACATTTGTCTTCAAACCCCAAAAAAAGCAAGGATGAAAAGATAAAATCTTTCACTTTCCGGTCACATCACAGTGAGTAACCGAAAAGTGGGGGGGAGGGGGAGGGGGGACTATCTGTATTAGTGAAAAATAGACTCGCCATGTGGGTCTATTAAATGGTGACACGTGTTAGCAAAGTTTGGAAAAAAGTAAAGAATGACATGTAAAGATGATATGTGAAATACCCCCGGGACCGAATATACTCGTACCGTGCCTGTTAGCCTCGGAATTCATCATCATAAAATAGTCCGGATTAGGCGTGGGAGAATATCTCATAATTACAAATGAGGAAGGAATCAATTAATCCCGGATTATATAAGATTTACCATAAGTTACAAATCAATTATTAATAAATGCAATAAATGATTGTAACGGTCAGAACAAGGCAATCAATTACAAGATTGACTCAACAGGACGGGATTGACTCAATATGCACGAGATTGACTCATCAGTTACGAAATTTCAGCATTTACACAGCTATTACAAGTCTTCAAAAAGTAATGGATGGATTGAGTAAATGCTCATAATGGACCCATAATTCAAGGAGAATAGTTACTTAGATTTAGCCCTATAAATAGACATACTTTTACCACCAGGAAGGGAATCTAATTTTCTTCTCTACAATTATATATATTGTAATTTATAGCATCTTGCTCTCAAGTTAGCCATAGTTCGGCCCTTCAAGCTCTGTTCGGCTCATTATCCTGTCAAGGATCATTCAATAAGAATTCTTTCTTCTCTGCTTTATTTTTATTATATTGTCTGTCATTCAATTTATTTTTCACTTCTCTACCACGTTGCATTAACGAAAATTTATATCTTTCGAATTGAATCGGTTGCTTGTGCCCGTCATATAAAATTATTGCTTTTATCTTGAAAACTAATTTTTTTAGGTTAAACAAACACCCAAGGTGTCCAATAGATGTGGGTTTCCTATATAGTTAAGGCAATTTTGAGTTGACCTCTAATGGAGTTCACAGAAGCTAAAAAGCAAACTGGCATTTATGCATTCTCATTGTTTCCTTTGGCGACCACGTGATGAATCTCTTGTAATTAGTAAAAATTTCTGAAACTCTATGCACAAATTATGATGGGCCGACGACAGTTGGAAAAAAGGGTGGTGAGGAAGATTCGAACAACCACTTGGTGTGATGAAAAGAAGGCTTTGTCGGGGTATTCACTGTCGACGTTCCATTTCTAGCAAGGTTGTGATGCAGATAGCTGTGCGGTGACCTTTTTGGTGTTTAATATGGTGGTAGTTCGATATTGGTGGTGTGCTACTCCAAAAAGGGTGGTTTAAAATTTGCGATGATAGGTTGGGAGATGACTTCCATCATCGGAGGGTGGCTTTTTTGGTGGTTTGGAAATGGATGGGAAAAAATGAAAAAATAAAATGGAAATAACCACGTGTCGACATTTAAATCGATGTTTTGCCATGTCTAGGCGCGTAGATGTCACGACCCTAACCCTAAACTCGGTCGTGATGGCGCCTCTTGTGAAGACAAGGCCAGTCAATTGAACTAATTCTCAGTTTTAAACAGTTAAATATCATCATAATAATAATAATCTAAACATGGTTTAATAACACAGAACAATGGAAATACAGATAACAAATGTGGAAAACCAGCCCGACACAGCCCTAACCGGGGTGTCACAAGCCACGAACATCTATAGACCACGATACAAGTCTGCTAATCCAATATCTAGTACAAATGTTTGAAGGACATAGAAATGACAAGATAATAGAGACACGGGGCTGCGGACGCCAACATCTACCTCGTAGTCTCTGAATATCGCCTGGAACTGGAGGAATCAGCACTCAGGAGCAGAACCAACGATGCCTGAATCTGCACATATGATGCAGGGAGTAATGTGAGTACTCCGACCTAGTGAGTAACAAATATAAATAATGACTGAAGGTAAGAAATCACATAAATCACAAGGCATTCTATGATGAAGCAGTAAAACATCATTCAAAACAGTAAATTAGTGAAAAACCAAGTACAATCTCCTTTCAACAGGTAAAACAGGTAAATAATATAAAGTAAACAGATAGAAGTTCGCCCCTCGAGCTCAGTATCCACAAATCTGCCCCTGGGGCTATATCTCATTACAGTACCAGCCTCTCGGGCTCAATGTCATATCACAAATGGGTACCCGCGCTCACCGGGTGTGTACATACTCTTGGAGGGGCCCCTTACGGCCCAAGCGCAATCACAAGCCATTTCGTGGCCTCAAATCTGGGCCCTCGGCCTCATATCAATCAAGCCACCTCGTGGCGTATATGTAACTCAGGCCCTTGGCCTCAAATCAGTATTAGTGTTCCTAACTATATATAGGCCCTCGGCCTTACTCAGTCCGAAAATCATCAAAAGCCCCTCGGGCAATAGTAAGACAGTGTTTTCAGCCCAAACATTATTTAAAATATTAATTATGTCTTAAAATCTAAGAAAGAAAGGCTGAATAGTAAAACAGTAGAAATTATCAGGACTGAGTTCAAGTAATAAGTCAAAACAGTGAGAAAATAGTGATATAAATCCCCGAAAGATTCAAATAGTTGGCATTCAGCCTAAATATGGCATTCAGCCAAAGTCATGATGATAGCAAATAAGTTCAATCAAATACGCGATAAAATCATCAATCGGGATAGACCATGTCACAATCCCCAATAGTAAATGATCCCACGCTCGTCATAAAGCGCATGTCTCACCTCAATATAGCACTACGATGTGCAAATCTAGGGTTTCAAACCCTCAGAGCATCATTTACAATCATTACTCACCTCAAACCGGCTAAATATCTAGCTCACGATGCCTTTTCCCCTTGTATTGGTCTCTACGCACGTCGAATCTATCTAAAATCAGGATGAATACGTCACAATATGCTAAGGGAACAAAGCCCAAGAGAAAACAATCAAAAAATACCAAAAATACGGAAATTAGCAAAACCCGAGTCTCGTGCCTACTTCTCGAAACTCAGAAATTTTTACATCATTAAATTTCTCGTCTTCCCACGAGTTCATACATATCAAGAATACAGAAATCGGAGTTCAAATCACCCCTCAAATCCTTATTTTCAGCCCTCCTAAACTCAAGCCCTAGTCCTCCATTTTTAGTCCTTTAATTTCAGTCTTAATCTATGAATTATTACCATAGAAGTATGCTTTAGGTCCAAAATTTCTTACCTTAACGAAGTCCCTTGATTTCTGTCTTTAAAATCGCCCCAAAGCTCCAAGGTCGAAGGCAACAATGGTGAAATAACCCAAACTCACGAAATGAAATAACATATATGGTTTGCCCAGGCCTTTCCGCATCTGTGGTCCAAAACCCGCTTATGCGGTACCGCATATGTGGTCAACCCATCCGCTTCTGCGGAAATTCATTAAAGGACCAAAACTGCATCTGTGGTGCACTCGCCGCATCTGCGGCTCTGCAGGTGCGAGCCCCCTACCGCATCTGCAGTTCCAGAGTTTTCTCCCAAAATTGCTTTTGCGGTTCTTCTCCCTCATGTGCGACACTGCACCTGCAGTCCCCAAACCGCAGGTGAGAAAACACCAGAAGCAGCAAATTTTCTGCAATCACTCAAGTCTCAAACCTTCCCGTTAACCATCCGAAATCTCCCCGAGGCTCTCGGGACCTCAACCAAAAGCACGAACATAACCCAATACCTTATTCAAACTTGTTCCAATTATCAAAACACCTCAAATAACATCAAATCTACCAAATCACATCGGATTCAAGCCTAAGTTTCTAAAAACTTCCGAATTTCACTTTTGATTAAAAACCCAACCAAATCATGTCCGAGTAACCTGAAATTTTGCGCACACATCCCAAATGACATAACGAAGCTACTGCAACTCTTGAAATTCCATATCGACCCCTATATCAAAATCTTGCCTATCAACCGGAAATTGCCAAAATATCAACTTCGCCAATTCAAGCCTAAATCTACTCCAAACCTCCAAAACTCATTCCGATTACACTCCTAAGTCATAAATCACCTCTCGAAGCTAACCGAATCATCGAAACTTATATCTGATCCCTCTAACATATAAGTTAACATCCGGTTGACTTTTCCAACTTAAGCCTTCTTAAAAAAGACTAAGTGTCTCAAACCTTACCAAAATTATTTCGGACTCGATCCGACCAACCCGATACTACAAAATATGAATAGCAAAGCATAAAAAAAGCAGAAATGGGAAAACTGAGCGGTAACTTATGAGACGACTGATCGGGTCATCATAGTAGACACCACTCTTTTTATTTTTATTAGAAATTATCACTAAGTTGTTCAATAGGCACACTTCAAACATAGTCAGGTGTCTAATAGGAACGAGCCTAAGTTTAAATGTCCAAGTGAAAATCAGTGTCAAGTTTAGGTTCCTGCTTATTGTCACAACCCCGGTTTGCCCTCTGTGAACTGTCGTGACGGTACCTAGTCTCTACGACTAGGTAAGGCTAACAATGTGGAATATAAACAACAATTACGGAAGAAATAATTAAAAACCGAAATAAAAAAAATAGTATTTAAAATGTCGTTCGGCATACACAATAACAACTATCCAAACATTTTCCAAGACCTGAAATCTCATGGTCATAAGCCTTTGAATGTCTACAAGCATCTAATTCCAGAATATCTTAACAAAGAACGAAAGTACAGAAGGGCTAATACAAAAAGGAAGAGTAGAAAGGGACTCTTCGGTCTGCAGACACGACAAATATACCTCGGAGGCTCTACAAGCGCCTCATCTCAAGCATGATAAGTATGAACGGAGGTACCTGGATCTGCACATGAAAAACATGCACGAAAGAAGCATGACACCATAGCAGTACTCAATAAGTGTCAAGCCTAACCTCGGTCGGATAGTAACGAGGAAGGTCAGGGCCCTACTAAGGTTATAATAAAATATAAGGTTCAGCAGTATAGAACAAAACAGTATAAATAAGTACAGCAGTAAAAGTAGCACCGGATATAAAGGACATCAACAACTACTACAGAGGCAAAGTAAACATCGAAAGAGATACAACTCAACACAAAGATAATAACCGGGGATCTCCCAGGATACCTTCCATTAGTCCCAAATGTAAATATCCAATGGATTTCCCAGGATACCGTCTCGTAGTCCAACTCATAATGCGGGGGGATGGAGGATTTCCCGGAATACCGATTCGTAGTCCCAAATGTAAATACCCAGTACTGGGGGAATCTACCAGGTTCAGTCCCATAGTTCCAATATAAGAGTGCAGGGGGATCTCCCGGAATACACATCCGTAGTCCAAAAGTATACATACAGGGGGAGCTCCCGGAATACCATCCTATAGTCCCAAAGTAAACACACAACAACAACAAGAAGATTACACAGTTCAATTCAAGTTCCATACCAAGGTAAAGAAGTTATTTCCAACCTAACATGTTGCACGTAATCCAAATAAGGCAGTTTGATCAAATAAGGCAATTAAGTCCATTAGACATACTTTTCTAAGCTAACAACATGCTTAAATTGCAAGTAGTATAAACAAGAAAACAAACATACTAGTAATTACTTAATGAAAACCAGATTTTTCAACAATTATCACAAGTACGCACTCGTCACCTCACGTACAAGGCATTTCAATTAACAATAATACCAAATCCTAAGGGGAATATCCCCCACACAAGGTTAAACAATCCACTTACCTCGAACCAGCTCAAAATTAACTCAAAACCATGCTCTTGCCATGAGTGCTCGACTCCAAATGGTCTGAATCTATTCAATTCAATTGCATAATGTAAATAACACTTCAAGTAACTGATTCTATAAATAAATTCTAAGCTAATATGCAAAATTAGGTAAAATTACCAAAACGCCCCCAGACCCACGTCTTTAAATCAGGTAAAATTTATATTTTCAGAATCCTCATACTCTCACGAGTTCATGCATACCAAAAGTATCAAAATCGGACCTCAAAGGGTCCCTCAAATAATCGCTTAAATGTATCTAATTAATCAAGCCCTAACCCTCAATTTACCACTGATTTTTCTTAACTTTTTATGCTTAGAATGATAAAAATCACTATAATAACGAGATTAGATTCCAATAATCTTACCTCCTCGAAGTTCTCTTGAATTCCCTCTCAAAAACCTCCCCAAAAGCTCAATTCCCGGATGAAAATGGTGAAAGAATAACTCAAATTCGCGAAGGCAACAACATTTATATATTCTGCACAGTGATACCACATCTGCGGTCCAAATTCACGCACCTACGGAACGCTCTTGCGCAAAACCTACTGCTTATGCGGTTTTCCATAAATTCTCATACTGCGTTTTACATTATGTGTGCTTAATCCCAAAGAAATGGAAATGATTTTCCGTGGGAAAACGTGCATTGCGGGAAAACACACTATAATAGTGCGTTATACATCCCAAACAAATAAGATCTGGGGAAGCACACATCTTTATTTTATTAGATAAAATTTCAATACTTGAATTAAATTAAAATTTTGAACTATGTGTTCAATTAAAACCCGTTGTACAAAAAGGGACGAATGAGTTTAGGAGGTAGATATTTTTGGATTATTTAACTTACTTGAATGATCTAACTCTTGACCATTTTATTAACCCGCCGTCTCATAAATATAATTCCTATATAATCTGAGATGGATTGATAAAATTTTGTTAACTATCAAATTCATGCATTGCACATATAATCTTGAAATAAGAAAACATTCATTACGTCATTATTTTCAAAGAGGTAATTATTTATATATAATATATACGTTAAGAAAAGATTCATTTTAGGTGGTTTTCAGGTTATAACTTTTATTTTATGTCTTTCATTTATGATCAAGGGCTGATATGGTATTTGGTCATAGTGTAATTAACAATATTTAGGAATAAATGTGTTTATACTAAATTTACTCTAACCATCAAAAAGTATTAGTAAATACAATGACATTTTGTATTTATTGACTAAAATTTTAATCCACCCTTGATTCCTATTGATTGCTATTTAGCCTTGACTTTTCCGGCTTTGTTCAACCATATGCAAGAGCAACAAGTTACTTTTTTTATTCACGCAGTTTGATCTGATATAAATTTAAAAATGAAAGAATTTTTTAGATCGGTGTTCTAAAACAAGTCGTAAATATTTGTATGACTGTAAATCATCTCATTAAAGATAAAGTAAAAAGTTTAAAATTAGTTTCAAATATGACTATATTGAAATTTGAGCATTCAAAATGTAAGAACTAAAATTTACAACTCATTGGTAAACTTCCCCGGATCTACAATTTACAATTTTAATTTAATTTAAGTACAAAATTTATTAATTGGATACATAGTTCAAAATTCTAATTCATTTCATGTGTTGGAGTTTTATCTAATAAAATAAAGAGGTGTGCTTCCCCGGATCTTATTTGTTTGGGATGTAAACCGTATTATTATATTGTGTTTTCTCATAATGCACGTTTTTTCACAGCAAATTATTTTTATTTCTTTGGGACTAAACACACATGATGTAAAATGCAGTATAATACTGCATTTTATAAAGAAAAATGACTTTTTATTTTTAAAATTATAGAAACCTATTTTGAGTCCAAAAACTTTCCATTCAGGTTTGGACTCCGTCTTCCCCTCCCCCCTCTCTCTTCAATTCATGACACAGTCAAACTGATAGCTGAATCATCTTTTCCCGGTTAATAATTCTATGAATAATTGGTACGGTATAGTTGCCAAGTCGGACCAATTTATAATGATGGAAATAAGTCAAGCTATACAGCTTTTGTTTTCTTATTTTATTTTCTATTTTTCCAACCAAGTTGGTCTGAGGCGCTGTTTTTTTACCTTAGATTGGACGATTATGAAGTTTTTCTCCTTCCGAGCCAAAATTAGTAATTTTTTCGGAATTCAAGAATAAATTAATTATTTTTTATACTTAAAATAAATAGTTTGAAAATATGTGTTAGGAATATTTATGTGAGATAGTAAATATTAATATAATTAATTTTATTACTAATTAATGTTAAAAGATAAATTTATTAATATATATAAAAATATCCAAAAAAATCACTTAATTTGAACGAGGAGAGTCCAAGTGATAAAATTGAGCTAAAAACATCTAACACTGCCTTTTTCTCTCCTTCCCTCGATGGAAAAGAAAAATAACCGACAGTTCGCTCGTGCTAGACTGTCATAGTCATCTCAGATTTATTCTTAAAGATTGGTAAAAGTTACTCCACTAAAACTAGCATTCAGTAATTCAATAAAAACACTAATGTCCCAAATTTAGAGTTCGGAACCGATTGTTATTTTTTTGTCTCAAAGTATATTAATAAATATAAAAAAATATTATTTTTTTTTATATATAACGTCAAAATACAAGACGTTATACCTTAACGATAACTTTTACTGTTAAGATATATCGTCTTATATTTAGACGACGATTTAACTGATATATATAGCGTTCTAAATTTATACGCTATACATATGCGCACAAAAAAAATGCTATAACCAAGGAAGTTTACAAGAAAGTGTAAAATGAACAAATTACTTTTTTCCCCAAAAAATGCTATAACGGTAAAAGTTACCGTTAAGGTATAACGTCTTTTATTTTGACGTTATATATAGAAAAGTATTTTTTTTTACACTTATTAATGTACTTTGAGTCCAAAAAAATAACAATTGGATTCCGGACTCCCCAAATTTACCTTATCAATCATATCATAACTACTATGTAGAGGGATGGAGCTACTAAAACAAGCTATAAGGTTGGGGATAAATTTAAAACTCATAAACTTATATGTCAACTAGTGTCTGGTCATATTAGTCGTCACTTTCTATTCTGCAACTATCTATAAATATCCCTAACTCTAAACACATTGTCTATTTCTTTTTCTTGTTTGCGCTTCTTAGGCATTAAGACATATAGCACACAGTGTTGCATTATTATTATTATTATTTCTAGGCTCTAGCTTGGAATAGAGATGGCTGCTTATAGTTACGCACTTCAAGTGAACAAATGCTCTTTGCCGCAGAGGCCTTCACTTCCGCACAAAATTGAGCATTTCAGTAACCCACTCTCAACTAGTTTCAAGGTAAACTATCCTCTTCCTTCAACATTTTTTGTGACGTTCTTTCTGGATAACCTTTATTCATCATACAAATTAGTATTCCTTTTTGTCAATAATATTACTACTCCCTCCGTCCGTTCTATGTGATTCAATTTGACTGGTCATAAAAATTAAGATTTACAAAAAAAAAAAGAAAAAACTTGTATCTAAACTAAGCTATAGATATTTGTGTTGGACACATGCCCATATTGTTCCGCCAAAGGCCAATGGCCCAATCATATTCTCTTTTGGTTTTCGTTCCTATTTGGAATTGGATTCGGTTTATTTCTATTTTGAGTGAGTTTTGACTTTAAGGGAAAGCACCACTCATGATCAATAAGAAAACCTTGGAGAATTATTCTATGCTCATTGATACAAGTCTTTGAAAGACTTAGGCACATAAGAGTGAGTTTTGAGAGAGCTTTCTTCAAGAGAGAAGAGAGAAGAGAGAAGAAAGTATTTGTTTTGCTGCAGATTTTTATTTTGTCCAGCCAACTTCAAATTACGTTTTCCGATTCGTTAACCGTTGGATCGGGCTGCGATTTTGACTGAGTGTTCGTGACTCTTGGTCTTGGATTTGAACGGTGGAGATCGGATTTGGTGGCTCGTAGCATTTGATTTCGAGCCTCGAACAACAACTTCATTTTGTGGAGTATACTCTTTCTTCAATTGATTAGTTGTTGCTTTTGTTGCTATTGTTGCTCCGTATTTGGCCCTTGTTGTGTAGCCAATTTTGGAGAACTTTTATAACTCTCTTATTGTTATAGTGAAGCTTTTTAGATCTGTGATCCCGTGATTTTTACCTTCGATTTTAAGGATTTTTCATGTTAAATTTTAATATTTTTTATCTTTTTTATTTTCGAATTTATCTTTTCCTCAATATTATAATTCATGCTATTACAAATTATCTCATTAAAAGTAATAAGAAGTCTAAATTATTTATACTTGTAAGAAGATACTTTCAAACAGACTCGAAAGAAAAATGAATCATACTACTATTGAATATAAAGGATACTAGTACTAGGTCTTTGACACATTTTTCGAGCACATTAATTAAGTGAAAAAACATTAAAGCAACTTGGTTAGTCTGACTAACTTGGGGCCATGACTATTCCAGCTCGGCATGTACTATCCAGATTCTCTCTGTTAGTAGTGCCACTGTGCTCAGCTAGATCTGTGAGCTCTCAGCCCACTGTGCTCTGTTAGTCTGACTAACTTGAGTCCGGAACTAAAATGTAGTTTTTTTGGTATCAAATGATACAAATATATGGAAAAGAAAATAGTGATATTTTTATGTATAATGTCACTTAACCTGACACTATATATTAACAGTAACGAAACCGTTAATGTATAACGTCATTTATTGTGACACTATACTGCAAAGCTGATAGGGCTAGGTATAGCGCCACAATAACCGGCGCCATACCCTTTTGTGTACGACTCCAAATCAAGTCCGCTCCCACTTTTTGACCGTACACTGCGCACGGTATAACACGTAATTAGGATTTCTTCTCCACAAACTGATTTCCCTGACATTGCTCCCAACTACTCTATTACCTCACTACTAAAGTAAACTTCAATTTATTACTGTGCTGCCAAAATTTTCATTTCCAAAGATTTTTTATTACTATTATACTGTATATATTTATAATATTTTAATAAACTAAATTATTAAAAGAAAAATTAACCTAAATAGTCGTTCATTTCTCTACGTATAATTTTTGTATACCAAAAACAAAGTAAATAATAAATTCGACCAGTTAAAATTTTATTCGATTTGAATTCCTAAATATTAAAACTTCCTCCGAATAACTCAAATAATTTAAGATTAATAGCATAATTTTAGTTAATTTTGAAGTTTTAATATTAGAAATATAATTAAATGATAATAACTATTATCTAACATGAATGCTTAAATGATTTATATTAAAAAATAGCTAATTTATAAGTCAGATTAAACTCTTTGTACACATATAAAATATTTGGATTAACGCTACTCATGATCCAAAAAAGATAATCAACAAAAAAAAAAGATTTTGGAAATATATTAATTATTCATACGTGTTCAATCCTACAAAATAAAATAAAGACAAAAATTTAGAAAATTGGTTACAAATCCAAACGTGTGTAAAACATGTAAACATGAAAGGATCGAATTTGAGGACAGTAGCTACACGATTTAAATAAGGAAAAAATATTTATAAGTAAAAGTCAAATCTTACAAGGAAAGTTGTACTGCATCTTTCGTTATAATAATCTATATTATTATAAAAGCATGAATACAATGTCGATTTACAAAAATAACCTTATAATATTAAGCATAATAACTCATAATAAAATAGCATAATCGGAATTCTAGATATTAGCCTTATAATCCTATTTTTTTTGGGACATAATACTATAAGTTAGGAATCCTACAAAATTACTTTAATACAATCCTAATACTTAGCCATGTAATGTTTTACTCCTTTTCTTATTAAATTCAAACTACGAATATGAACTCTATAATACATTCCCTGTTGAACTTGAATTTTAGCATAAAATATGAACTACGAATACTAAATATAATTTCCTATTGCACTAGAACTCTAAAATATTCCATATTTTTGTATCAGTATTTGAGTGAAAATAATTTTCTTCGTTCAATAGGATTTAGACTTAAAGGTCAATTGTAAACTTTCAAAGTTATTGCATTTTTTTTAAAAATCGAAGTGAAACCTGAAAACATGTGCTTTATACTCTTTCTTTATCGTCTTTTTGGGTATGCAATTGATAGGTTTTCATGAGTTTTAATTTTGTTGTCGAATTTTAGTTCATTTATTTGCCAAAACATTTTCAGTGTTGTTGTCAAATCTTTTATCACGCATGAATACATTGTTGATAGTTGATAATCCTCCAAAATGTAAATTTTATCTTCAAATAAGATAATTTTCCGTAGATTAAAATTATAACATTAAATTCCTAATATGAATTTATATGGAATTCTAATACCAATCATGGTGTCCTACTCATTATTGGAATTCTTTGAAATTCTAAAGTGCCCTGTATATACCAAATTTATATAGATAAGAATATTTGGTGCCATCCTTTATCATTATCTATATTTGTATCTGTATATGTATTTATATCTATGTTTGTATATGTATCTGTATATGTATTTATATCTATGTTTGTATCTGTATATAATGTTAGTTTATAAAAATAACATTTTAATATTAAGCATAATAACTCACAATAAAAGGACATAACCAGAATTCTAGACAATCCTATTAGTTTTAGGACATAATACATGTTATGAATCCTACATGATACCTTTAGGAATCTTATTAGTATAATCCTAATACTTTTAGTCATATAATCCTATTACATTTAGGATATACTTCTTAGAAAAATCATATTACTAATTTAATTTGAAAACGTATTACATTGTTCAATTACTAATTTAATTTAACAATGTATTATGTTGTCGAAATAGCCTCTCTACTCCTCCGGAGTAGGGGTAAGGTCTGCGTACACACTACCTTCCTCAGATTCTACTTGTGGGATTTTACTTAGTCGTCGGTGTCGTTGTTGTAATGTATTATATTGTTCAAATTCACTTTTTTTGAAAAGAAGGGCTTATATTATTATTATAAAAGCTCTAATACAATATTGATAGATCAAAATAGCCCTAAATATTAAACATAAGAACTCATAGGAAAAGAACATAACTTTAATAGCTTTTTCTGGACTATAATAGCTTCTATGTTAATTTTTAATATTTGAAATTATAAAATTAATAAAATTTTGTCTATTTAATTCTTATTAAAAATATGTAGGAATGTTTGATAAATCAATTTCAAAAGAATCCTCTATATTGGTAAGACATTACTACTTGATAATATCCAATACTAAGAAAAAATAAAAGTAATGTTAAATGGACTACATAAATCGTTGAAATTGAGAGAAATAATCCTCATGATAATATATTTTTATATTATATTTGAACTGCTTTCCTACTCAAATAATATTTTTTATTATTAATTTATCGTGTAATATTAAAAAATATACTTAATTATTAAGGAACAACTAAGAATTTTTTTAAGAATATAAATATGTGAGAAAGAAAAAGAAAAATATTGGTAAAAGTCAATATCACTACTGATTTTGCAAACATAAAGATCTAAAGTGGAATATCAAATCGATCTTTTTACTCTTTAAAAAAAAAATTATGGTGAATACAATTATAATTACGATTAAATATTCAAAACGAAGATGAACTAATATTAAAAATCTGAACTAACAGAAAATTAATTATTTTTATGTTAAGACCAAATAATCAAAATTTTAATTAATTATTTAGCGAAAAAATTATTAGAATGCTAAATATTGAACAACGAAAATATCCCCATAATATTGACCGACTTTTATACCCTTCACAGACTAAAATTTCCTTCAAAGAAACAAATTACACGTTGGATAAAATTGCACTACTAATTTTTTTTTAACTATTTGGACACTGAGTTCCACTAACAAAATAGTATCCTAATTTCAATATACTTGATTTATACAAATTTAAGTTAGTCAATAACTCTTCCTTTTCATTATAATAATAATAAGATAACTTGATCTCACACAATGAAAGTTTAAATTATAAGAAACAAGCTGGTTCAAAGCAAAGTAAAAGTAAGAATAGAAGTTTTCCCCAAACTTACGTGGCATCTTCCCAAAGCAAAAAAAATTAATTCCAATTGAAAGACAACTCAAATTATTGGCTATTTTGATGAATAAAAAAGACGTACCATATGGAAATAGTGTTCCAAAATCCCAAATAGATTGCTTTTGAATTTTGGTTCTCATTGCTAATTCCATTATGCCCAAATATCAAGTCTAGCTCAAATTCGGTTCTTATATAAAATAAAAATAAAAATAATCAAGAAAGGATTAAAATTATTAAATTTATAAAGATGAAGATCAATCTTATCTTACATGGAAGATGAATAACCAATAAAATTTAGACAGAAAAAGGCCATGCAAAGAATTGATTGACACTTAGCAGTCAGACTTCATATTTTTCGTTTAATTTTATTCGGAAGACTACACTCATACATAATTTTATTTACATGATAATCTTATGCATTTAGATTTCTATTTTTTATGAATATTTAATGGGCTAAAACCCAAAATTAGAATAATTTAGTAAAATCAATATGACTATCATTTTAGTTTCAACTAATCTTTTACATCCTTTATTGTAGAGAAAAATAATGTTGATAAAATATAATATTTATTCCAGATTTTTATCACATCTCTTTCTTTTTATTTCTGACTTTTCTTTACCTGCGAAGAGAATTGCAAGGAAGATGATATATTATATTTTTGAGGAATTGATTATTGAACTTTCAATATATTTAGTTACAATTAATTTTAGAATACTATGCACTCAAAATTTTATTATTACTTTTAGAACGTGCTTCGTAATATTTGACTGAAAAATATTCGTGCATCGCACGAACATATAAACTAGTTTTTATAAAATAATAGGACCTCGGTTTTGTCACTTGGCATTAACAGCACAAAGATAACCAACATATTTACAAATAGTAACATCGCAAAAAACAAAAAGAGAGCTAAAGGTCACTGGAATCTATCAAAAAATTGCATGTTTTGCTTATATAGTAAATACTGAATGTGAATAAAAAGGTATGGATTTGAACGCCAAGTAATAATGCTCGTCAACAAAATTAAAGAACAAGACAGTACTAAGGTGGGGAGGAGATAGGTAGGTGAGGTGTCGAGAAATGAATGGATAAATAGTACTCCCTCCGGTTCAAAATAAGTGATTTTTTGGCCTTTTTTTGTGGTCCAAAATAAGTAATTTTTTCAGATTTCAAGAATGAATTAATTACTTTTTTCCTACATTGTCCTTAGAGTAAATAGTACTGGAATATGTGTTTGGAATGTTTATGGTAGATAGTAAAAGTTAATATGGTCAATTCTATTGCTAATTAATGTTAAAAGGTAGATTTCTTAATATGTACGAAAACATTTAAAAAATTACTTATTTTGGACCGGAGGGAGTAACATACACAATCATTTGGTGAGGCAAAGGTGATTGGAGGAAATATCAGGCCCTGTTCAAATTTTAAAAGGGGTACGGCGCTTGCCTGTCAGTTTTGCATTATAATGCCACAATAGATGGCGCTATGCCTCTAGGTATTGTGGCACTATATATAAAAATATAATTTTTTTTATTATTTATTTATATATTTTAAGTCCAAAAGAACTATATTTTGATTCCGTGCTCCCAAATTAAGGCGATGCAAAAGAGCTGTCTTTATTGTGCTAGAGTGTTTACACAATTTTTTCTTACTCTTTCACTTTAATTTCTAAATTCTATGGTCAAGCTTCTCCAAGTAAAAAGTATTTTTTTTTAATTATAAAAATGTGCTTTTGAGAAAATATATTTAGAGGCACTTTTTAAGAATTTGACTAAATATTAATTGTTGTTCAAAAGTGTTTCTCAAATAAATTAGCCAACACAAAATGCTTTTCACCAAAAATATTTTTGAAAAAAAAAAGCACTTCTCAAAATAAATTAATTTTTATAGCTTGACAAAACATACTATATGTTAGGATCGAAATGAATCAGCTGTCATGCGGAAGCTAGTAAAGTAAACCTTGAACGATGATAAGTCCGGCAACAAAAGAAAAATCTACCAAAAGATACGCAAACATATAACGTGATTCGCTTAATTGACCTATATCCACGACGGAGATGAGCAATGCATTATATAAAAGAAAGTACAATATATCGAGAGAACAACCTCACGAAAAGCAAACACAAGTGACACACTAACACTTGTTCTGTAAAGTTCTCCCCCTAAACACGACTCTCAAACCCCATATGGCTACATTGTGGATGCTGCTGAATGTGAAGGACGGATCTTCAATTTATAGAACTCCAGACATTTTCCTACAAGAAAAGAGACTAGCCAAATATGAAAGAATCATATTTTCCTTCTAGGAAAAGAAAAACTCAATTATGATAAATATGTTGTCATTTCATTCGTGAGATAGGAAAACCAATTATGGCAAGAAAATCAAGACAACACCTAACACTATCAATCTGGTTAATTACATAACCAATTAGTTCTGATCCATGCAAAAAAATCGACATTCCATCTTCTGAAACTAACACTTCTATGTCATTTGACGTCCAATAATTTTTTATGCTTATTACTTATGAATTTTAGGGGTGGCAAATGGGCGGGTTGGGTTGAATTTGAGCGGGTCAAGATGGGTTAGGTCAATAAATGGGTCATTGCCCAACCCAGCCCAAAGTGTATTTGGGTCAAGATGGAATGGGTCAAGATGGGCTAAACAATGGGTCATAACCCAACCCGCCCAACTTGACCCATGTTTTAGAATTATGCTCATCTTGCATAAAAAATTTCCTAGGGTGTTTGCGCCCGAGGTGGGTGGGGAGAGGGGGCGTGGAAGGGTAAGGGTAGGGGTAAGGTGGGGGGTGTAGAAAAATAAAATAATAGAAAATTAAAAATACATAAAAAAAAAAGTAAATTTTTTTAGAGGTTTTGCGTGGCGTGTATGGGGGGAGGTAGGGGGATATGGTGAGGTGGGG
>MU724853.1:124757-139923 GCA_026770625.1 Nicotiana glauca
AAACAAAAAAATAAAAAATTAAAAATACAAAAAATAAAAAAATTGGAGCAACTAAGTAAATTTCTAGATAAGTTAGGTTGAGATACTTTGTTTTGGGTGAGTTTAGTAGGTTGTATTTGGGTTGTTAAATGGGTCAGAATGAGCTATAAAAAATAATGGGTTAACTTGGGTTCAACCCAAATTGACCCATGAGCTAAAATGTTTGTAGCCCAACCCATTAATCTATGGGTTAGTTGGGCGAGTTAGATGAATTTGGGCTCAAATTGTCACCCCTAATGAATTTGCACCCTTGAACCCGTGGATTTTATTAACTACATACTACTTTTATATACGTAACAGGTTAGAAAAATTACAAATAGGTAGATGTGTATATTTAGATAAAATGTATGTAGGGGCGAATCTAGACCTTCGCCAAATGGCTCGCCCAAACTAAATATTTTCAACAAGCATGATGTATGCGTAAAAATCTACTAAAGTTTCAATAAATACTTGATATGAACTTATTATTTTAGAAATATAATAAATTCAATACCAAAAACTAAGAGGTAGTGAGTTCGAGTCTCCCCAAGAGCAAGATAAGAAGTTCTTGGAGGGAAGGGTGCCGGAGGTTTATTTTGGAAACAGCCTCTCTACCCTAGGGTAGGGGTAAGGTCTGCGTACACACTACCCTCCCCAGACCCAATAAGCAGGATTATACTGGATTGTTGTTGTTGTTGTCGTCGTCAATACCAAAAACCTCAAAATGCAAAGTTAAAATTATGCATTTGCATTGTATATTTGTGTGAAAACTCCGTTGTATAAATTAGCTAAGATGGGTCATTGCTCTCAAATCCTTTTCTGGGTTAGTGTTATCAAATTGACCACCTAATTTTCTAAAGACAAGCTCATAACTTACATCATTTGAACTAGAACAGCCATTATTGAAGGACTTGGATCGGTTTCCAAATATTTCCGTGGACGTTACAAAAGCTATCAAGGAGACTTCTTTCAAATTATTGGACGCTTTTGTTGACTTCATATTTGAATTCGTTGACCAACCATTACTCCCATCTCAGGTAATTTTCCAATGCCAATATCCGCTGGAAAAAAAAAAAGAAGACAGTTGCAACTATAGTGTGATTCTTTTTTCATGTTATAAATAGATTTTTTTTGTATTTTAACAAATAAGTATTTTTTTATATGATATAATTTTTTTTTATTTAAACAAAAAATTACTTTCTTTTTATTGAAAAAGTATTTTCTTTTATTTTAACAAAAAAATATTTTCTTTTCACGATGTAGAAAAAGTATTTTCTTTGATTTTAATAAAATGAGTACTTTATTTTCGTTTTGTAGAAAGAGCACATTCTTTTACAATAAAAAAAAAGTATATTTTTTTAGTTATGGAACACAAATTTTAACGTTATTTTAAAGTAAAAAGTAAAGCAACGCATTAGTTTATTTGGGTTTGTGTAAATTTTTAGAAGAATAATTAAATTCTTTGAAGAAAATAGAGTTATGAAAAGGTTGGGTAGTTGGGGGAAGTTGTGAGCAAGGAAACATGAGGACTTTGAGAGGAGGGGGTGAGGAGAATAGCATACAAAAATATTTTTCTAAAAAAATATTTTGAAAAATATTTTTTATTCTCTAACCAAACACTGAAAAATATTTTTCGGAATTTTTTTATTCACCAACCAAATAAATAGATAATAAGTAATAAAATCACTCAAATAAATGGAAAATAAGTAATAAAATCACTCATTTTCCATGAAAAATATTTTTCTTAGTACCAAACACACCCTGTATCTTCTAACTCTGTTTCTTAGCACAGGAGGGATTTTTGAACCACTAATATATGCAATTAATTTTCACAGCGTAATTTTGCACCAGTGGAAGAGATCGGAGAAGCTACATTGTCAGTAACTAGAGTTGAAGGGACGATTCCGGATGATTTTCCAGAGGGTGTTTACATAAGAAATGGTACGTCGTCCTTGGATTCATTCTGTGTTGAAACCAGCTATATATATATATATATATATATATACTAGGGTTGTACATAGGTCGAGTTAGTTCGAATTTTATAATTACCAAACCAAATCAATTGTGTCGGGTTATTAAATCTAAAGACCAAACCAAACCAATAAAATTCGGGTTTTTTAATCTCGGTTCTTTTCGGATTTTTGGGTCTTCCGGGTTTTTTCCGGTAAAATTTTCGTAGCACAAATCATATAATTTGTGCTCAAAATATTTCGTTAATCCTAGTAAGATACAACTATATAAGGTGTTTCCCAAGTAAATAATGCTACAAAATATGAGATGTGTCATAACATTCCTAAAATATTCAATAATAAAGACAATAAAATTATGTAATATAAAGATTGCTAATTAAAAAGTCATAATAAAACTGAACATAATCTAAAAGTACTAAGTCATGCTAAAATAAGTAGACTAATAAGGGACTATTAATTACATGACTAAACGCAAAATAAAAACTAAAAATAGGTTATGCATTTTTATCTAAATTATTGCAAAACAAAAAATAGATATTCAATACATCGTCATTCGTAGTATAAAATTGAATGTCTTTTGTTAGCATTAGTATTGATTTGATTTGGTTTGAGCTTTTGTTAGTATTATTTAAGTTACTAATATTAATGACTATAAAACTTATTGGAACATTCAAAAGATCTAAGTCCAATCTTAAAATAATAGCTTAAAAGATAAAATTACAAAAAAATTTAAGAAATATTTATAAATTATATCACAATAAGAATATTTAAATATTACATATATCTAAAATTTCTATATATGTAATATCGGGTTGGTTTGGTTTCGGTTTGACTTTCTTTAGTTAAAATCAAACCAAACCACTTACGGTCGGGTTTTTTTCCAACATCAAATCAAATCCATAGTCGAGTTTTTTTCTCAATTTGACTCGGATTATCGGGTTGGTGTGGTTTGTTGATTTCCTTTATACACCCCTAATATATACATATCTTTGTACAAGTTGATAATATTCCATTTAGCGAAAAAGTAATAAAAAGGGAAAAAATGAAAAAATAAAGTTTAATCCCAGACTTCCTGCTGTAGCAGCTATAGGCTTTTGATTTTCATCACTCATAATCATTGAAAATGCCTGATCGACGGTAAGTAAAGGGTTCATTAGCAGAATTTGGCTTCTTTCTTGAGCATAGGAGTCATTCAATCGCATAAGGAATTGATACAACTTTTGTCTCTTCATAAAGGCAACATAATCCTTAGATTTCTCACAATTACAGGGAGCTGGTACTAATGCCTCAAATTCATCCCAGAGGTCCTTCATTTTAGTATAATAGACTGAAACAGAGGAAATGCCTGGTATAACATTGCAACATCTTTGTGCAAATTGAAAGACCTAGAGCCATCTACCTTATCAAATATCTCTCTTGGATCTTCCCAGACAGCTTCTGCACTAGCTTCAAATGAGAATAATATTCATGATAAATAATAATTTATAAGAGAGTAACAAAGAGACCAAATCTTTTAACGGGATAAAAATAATACCCGAGCGGAGCAATATTACCATTATAATATTATAACTTAGTAGTGCCAAGAGACTACTATAACTTCGAAAGAAATAATACTCTTTATTTTGAGCACCTCACTACAATATTAGTCACACTCACTATTTATCTCACATACTACAATATGTGGATTACTCTCTCTAACTTCAGTTGCTTCTCTCTCGTTTTGGTATGTTTACAATGAGAAATGCAACTGTTATTTATAGCAGTAGATGACCACTCAAGGACCCAATCAGGTTGTTTGGTTCGTTGCAATTTGTAAGATGGCAACGCCCAAAACCGATTTAAAATTGGTTTTGCAAATTGTTCTGCAAAGCCTACCATTTTCCTTTTTTTCAACCAATCGCTATTTTTTCTTTTATTTTTTAACTTATTATTTGAGGACTGGACACCACAAATATCTTCCTTAATTTTGATTTTTTTCTTCATTCCAAGTCTCGATCTCAATCTCTGAAAATCTTCAAACTTGAGAGGTTTGGTAAAAATATCCGCAATTTGATCATGAGAGTACTTTAGATATTTGAGCTCGACTTCTTTCTTGGCAATGCATTCTCTGATGAAGTAATACCTTGTATCTATATTCTTGCTTCGATCATAATACACTGGATTCTTGGCAAGTGCCTGTGCGAATTTATTGTCAATACATTATGTAGCTTTAATTAGTGATAAATTGAGCTCCTTCAATAATCTTCTCAGCCAAATAGCATGACAGGTACAAGATGTTGGTGCTATATATTCAGCTTCACAAGTCGATTTGAACTCCAAGAAATAACAAAATCACTCAAGAAAAATACAAAATCAATTGTACTTTTTTTATTATCAATATCTCCCGCATAATCACTATCACTAAATTCCATAAGGTTGAAATCACAAGAAGAAGAACAAAATAGCCCAAAGTCAATCTTACCTTTTAGGTAGCGAAGAATTCTTCTAGATATTTTTAAGTGAGTGGAGCTTGGAGTTTCCATGAAGCGGCTTACTACTCCAATTGCAAAGAGTATATCTGGCCTGGTATAAGTTAAGTAACTTAAACTTCCCACAAGACTTTTGAAAAATGTAGGATCCACCTTTTTTCCTTCATCAAACTTGGACAATTTTGTCCCACTTTTCATCGGTGTGTGCACGGGGTTGCAATCGAGCATGTTGAACTTCTTCAATATCTCTTTTATATAGCTTTCTTGTGATATGAAAATTCCATCCTCTGTCTGTTTTACTTCTAGGCCCAGGTAATATAATATGAGCCATACATCTGTCATCTCGAACTCACGGGACATATCTTTCTTAAAAGCTTTATACAAACTTGGGTTATTACCTGTGAAAATAATATCATCAACATAAAGACAAATAAGTAAGATATCTCCATTAGTATGAATTTTAAGGTAAAGAGCATATTCATGGAGACAACAAGTAAACTCATTGTCTTGAAAATACTTATCGATGCAACTATTCCATGCTCGTGGAGCTTGCTTTAATCCATATAAGCTTTCTTCAACCGCAACATTTTATCTTCATGGTTTTTGACCACAAAGCCCGATGGTTGTTTAACATAGAATTCTTCCTAAAGATAGTCATTCAAGAAGGCTGGCTTGACATCTAGTTGATGATTCTTTCACTTCATTTGCGCCACCAAAGAGATCAGCAAACGAATTATCACGACCCGGATTTTTCACCCTCGAGGGTCGTGATGGTGCTTACTTGTGGAAGCTAGGCAAGCCAAACTTGATTACTTTTTCATTAGTATAAAAATCCTTTTAACAATTCTTCGACAATAATATATAAACAATAAAATTCAACAATGATAAGCGGAAGTCTTAGTATTAAATAAAACTGAATGGCAAAGCGGAAAGTTCAACAAATCCTCTACCCAAGACTGGTGTCACTGTACTCACGAACTGCTAAGAATACTAAATACAATATCTGAAAGAAAACATAAACTGTTTTTCTCGAATATAATGAGATAAATAACTAAAAGAGAGTATAAGGGAGACGTCGGACCTGTGGACACCTGCAAGGCTACCTCGGGTCTCGTTGGACTGAAGACCTACTCCCGCACTAGTGCTGCTGCTGCTGCTCAAAACCTAGATTTGTGCTAAATAGCACAGAGTATAGTATCAGCACAACCGACCCCATGTGCTGGTGAGTGTCTAGCCTAACCCCAACGAAGTAGTGAAGAGGCTAGATCAGACTACCACATGAACCTGTGCAGTTTCATATATATATATATACAGCGGAATCGAAATACAAAATAGGTAAACAATATGGGAGGGGAAGCACGTTGTGGGAGAATAAAAATTTTCAAATAAAAGTCGTCCAGTAATAAAGGAAAACAACACAACTCAATAGTATGTAATGAAACATAAATCAACAAGTGCACAACATCACCCTTCGTACTTGTACTCTCATACTCACCAAGCAATAACATGTGCACGATATCACCCTTCATGATTTTACTCTCATTCCTCACATATATCAATAGAATTGGTACGAAATGGTACATCGTGTGGCACGACATCACCCTTCATGCTTTAACACTCTTTTCGCATAATAAGCGAACATGGCACGACATCACCCTTCGTGCTTTACACTTTTTCCTTACCATAATAAAATAATGCACAATATCACCCTTTGTGCTTTAACACTCTTCCTTACCTAAACAAAAATCACAAACAAGGATAAGGGAATAAATAAACAATAATGGAAATCCCGGCAAGGGAACATAAACAAGCAATTTAAAAACCCAGCAAGGGTACAACATCAAAAATTCTCAACGTCCCGGCAAGGAAAAATATTCAATAATCAACAACGTCCTGGCAAGGGAACAAATCATTAACTCTTTACCTTTCGTTCACTTTCATCTTATAGTTCACATTATCATTCGAGCCAATTCTCCAAAGATTTACTTGTCTCATATACCTTTACAATTGTATTTCAACTCGAGCCAATGCTCCACGAATTTCAAAGGTCACAATTTCTTTCACAAGATCTTTACAACACATAGAAGCCATCAATTAAGCATGGAAGATATAATAAAATTCCAACTATTCGCAATTATGGATTCACGGTCATGCTAGACACCAATGTATAGATACTCGTCACCATGCCTATGCATCGTACTCGACACATAGCAAGTAGCAAATAAGACTCAACTCCTATTCCCTTAAGGTAGGGTTAAATTAAACACCTACCTCAAAGTCTTAAACTCAACTCAAGCATCAACTATGGTTTTACCCTATGATTCCACCTCCAATCAGCTCGAATCTAGCCACAAATTACTTAATTGCTTTAATAAACATTAAATGAATCAATTTGAATGCATAAAAATGAATTTCCCAAATTTTCCCAAAAATTCCAAAATTGCCCCCGGTCCCACGTGGTCAAAATCCGAGGTTCGAACCAAAACCCGGTTACTCATTCCCCCACGAACTCAAATATGTAATTTATTTTGAAATCGGACCTCAAATTGAGGTCCAAATCCCCAATTTTTATAAAATCTAGGTTCTACCCAAAACCCCTAATTTCACCCATAAAAATCATTGATTTTAAGTGGAAAACATATTAAATGATGTTAATGATTGAAAGAATTGAGTAAAAATTGACTTACAAATGATTTATGATGAAACTTGTTCTTGAAAAATCGCCCAAAGGAGTTGTGTTTTGAAAATGGGGTAAAAAATAACTTAAAATTGACTAAGTATAAAAATTGCATGTTGCAAATGTCGCAATTGCGAACTGGGGTACGCGATTGCGAACCCCGACCAAATATGGAAAATGCGAATCAGGGTTCGCATTTGCAAACCCTTCAAAAATGACCAAATTCGCATTTGCGATCAAATTGTCGCAAATGCGATATACACCTCGCATTTGCGATTCCTGGCTAGAAGGCAGCCCTTCACATTTGCGAATACAGACTCGCATTTGCGGAACTTGTACTTCGCATTGCGAAGAATGATATCGCATTTGCGATCCTAGCAGGCCTGGGCTAGTTTCGCATTTGTGAACCAGCCTTCGCATTTGCGAACCACACTTCGCAAATGCGAAGCCTGCAGGCATGTTCACACCAGATTTTTTTAAAAGTTTAAAATGCACTTCGAGGCCTATCCAAAACTCACCCGAGCCCTCGGGACTCCAAACTAAATATGCACATAACCTCAAAAACATCCTACGGACTTATCCGTGCGATCAAATTGCCAAAATAGCATCATATACATCTAATTAAACCTCAAAATTCATAATTTCTTCCAAGTTTTCATAAAGCATAAATTTTTTGTGTTAAGTCCGAAACACGTCAAACGACGTCCGTTTTCAACCAAATTTTGCAAAAAGTACTTAAATCACATATAAGACCTGTACTGGGCACCGGAACCAAAATACGAGCCTGATACCAATATGTTCTAATCAAATTTCATTTCAAATTCCCTTAAATATTTTCAGAAAATAATTTCACACAAAAATTTATTTCTCTGGCTCTGGATCTCGGAATTTAATTTCGGACATATGCCCGAGTTCCATATTTTTCTACGGACCCTACTAGACCGTCAGATCACGGGCCCGGATCCGTTTATCCAAAATGTTGACCGAAGTTAAATTTATTCATATTAATATCAAAATTTAGCATTTTTCACACATAATTCATATTTAAGCTTTCCGTCTACGCGCTCGAATTGTGCATGTAAATCGAGGCAACCCTAAATGAGGTTTTTAAGTCCTCGAAAGCACAGAAAGAGTAAGAAAACAAGTGATGACCCTTTGGGTCGTCACACGAATCGTATCTATACGGGCAACAGGTGCATAAACTTCTTCATAGTCAATGCCTTGTCATTGCTTGTATCCTTTAGCCACAAGTCGTGCCTTGTATCTCTCCACATCTCCATCAGTATTCTTCTTTGTCTTGTATACCCATTTCACTCCAATTGCTGGATGACCCTTGGGAAGAGTTGTAACTCCCAAGTGTTGTTCTTCTCTATTTACTCAATCTCCTCCTCCATTTCTTGTCTCCACCTTTTGTTTGTAACAGTTTCATCAAAGTTCATTAGTTCACTACTATCAAAGAGATAACATAAAAAATCAAAATTAGTAACTTCTTCTGTGTCCTGATAGAGCTCTTGAATACTCCTTGTCCTTTGAGGTTGTTCATGTGAACTTTCTTAAGAAGAGGGATATGCAACATGTTTGGAGAAGGAGGTGGAGTCGTATCCTGCACAAGTTCCACGGTCTCTAGTTCTCTTCATCACTAAAGCATGGAAGAAAATTATATGAATTTTCTTCCTGAGCTTCCCAATCCCATGCCAATTCTTCATCAAATTCAACATCGCGACTTACCACCACCTTGCCACTGCTTGGGTTGTATAACTTGTAGCCTTTTGAAATCGTATCATAGCCAACAGACACATGCTTGACACTTTGATTGTCAAGCTTTGCTCTCCCTTGATGTGGTACATGAGCATAGGCTACACTCCCAAAGATCAAGTGCTTGACACTTGGCTTTCTTCCACTCCATGCTTCTTGGGGGTCTGATCTCTAACATTTCTTGTTGGAGACCTGTTGTTTAAATAAATTGCACAAGAAACAACTTTGCCCCAAAATTACTTTGGGCATACTTTTAGCTTTCAACATACACCTAGCCATATTAAGAATAATTCAATTCTTTCTTTCTGCAAATCTATTTTGTTGGGGTGAATAACCGTTAGAGGGCAAATAATTCCATGAGATTGACAGAAGTCATTAAATTCTTTTGAAGTGAATTCTCCTCCTCTATAGGACCTTAAAGCTTTAATTTCATAGCAATTTTTTTTCTCCACAAGTACTTTGAAATTTTTAAAAGCAGCAACAACTTCAGATTTTTGGTTCAAGAAATAAACCCAAGCATTTCTACTAAAGTCATCAATGAAGAGCAAAAAGTATTTACTTTTACCAAAGGATGGTGGATTGATTAGTCCACACACATCAATGTGAACAAGATGGAGCGACTTGGTTGATCTTGACATGGCCTCCTTTGGAAAACTCCTCCTTGCATATTTTCCAAGAAGACAAGCTTCACACAATTGATTGGGATGGTTGATTGATGGTATCCCATGCACAATGTTCTTTTCTTCCATTGTTTTGAATGCTTCAAAATTCAAGTGCTCAAATCGCATCTGCCAACACCATGATTCATCTTGCACATTAGCCTTCAAACACTTTGCATCAATTGTCTTAAGATTCAAAGAAAATAATCTATTCGTTGTCATATGCACTTTAGCAATTAGAACTCCACTTTAATCTCTAAGCCAAAGATGTATATTTTTCATGTGGATGTCATATTCCTTTTCAAGAAGATGGCCGAAACTAGAAATATTACCTTCTAATTTTGGGACATAATAAACATCTTGAATTAACTTGTGGTCACCATTTTTTTTACAGGAGATCAGAAAAATACATATCCCTTCGATTTGAATTTTTGAGGTATCTCCAAATGACACACTACCTCTCACCATTCCATTTATCTCCACAAACTTCTTTCGTCCACACATATGATTGCTTACACCATTGTCCAAATATCACGAGCTGCAATCATCCCTGTCTTCTTCCTTGAGTGCCATCAACAACGTTGATTCAACTTCTTCTTTATTGTCGTAAACAAGGTTAGATTTTTCTTCAACATTGCTACAACATTCCCAAGAGTAATGGCCAAATTTATGACAATTATGACACTTAATTTTTGATTTGTCATACCTTTGTCCAAAATTTCTTGGTAGTAGCCATGTCCTCTTTCTCCTCTTTGTCCACGAGCACGACTTTTGAATGTTTGGTGGATTTTAACTTCATTGTTTAAGTTGTTACTATTACTTCTTCCTCTTCCATGACCATCACTGCCTCGTCCTCCTCTGTTTCCTCGATAGCTCTTTTCTCCATAATCCGTGAAGCATTCCTGAGTTTTAAGAAGTTGCTCTACTGGCACTTCTTGTCTCCTGTTGAACTTTTCTTTATGGGCCTGTAAATAACCCTCAAATTGCTCCACCATCATTGAGTCTAAATCTTTAGACTCATGAATAACACAAACTACAAAATCAAATATAGGTGTTATAGTGCGAATGATCTTTTCTACCACAGGAACATCTTCTATGTCCTCACCGTATCTTCTTAATTGATTTACAACAGTCTTCACTTTTGAACAATAATCCAAAATGCATTCGGATTCTTTTATTTTTAAGACTTCAAAATTAGCCCTTAGAGATTGATTTTTTTACCTTCCTCACCTTGTCAACTTCTTGAAGAGAATTTTGTAAAATATCCCAAGCTTATTTTGAGGTGGTAGCATCTGACACCTTCTCAAACATGGCATCATCCAGACATTTGTAGATGAGCGTAAGGGCTTATTGATCCTTCTTCCTTGTCTTTGCCAAGATATCTTTTTTATTTTGAGGCAAAGCTTCCTCATTATCGAGTTTTACATACTTTCTGTCTACGATTTCCAACATATCATGGGAGCCAAGAATGACTTTCATACGTAGACACCATTTCTCATAATTATCTTTTGTGAGATGGGGTACTGAAAAGACAGTGGACCATTATTCGCCATGGCTCTGATACCACGTTGTTGAAAAAAAAAATATCCTGTCCAGGAATAATATCCACGATAAATAATAATAACACAAGAGAGTAACAAAGACACTAAATCTTTGACGGGGTAAAATACAATACCCCAGTGGAGCAATAATAATATTACAACTTAGTAGTGCTAAGAGACTACTATTATTTCGAAAGAAATAACACTCTTTATTTTAAACACCTCACTATAATATTACTCACACTCACTATTTATCTTACAGACTACATTTTATGGATTACTCTCTCTAACTTTAGTTGCTTCTCTCTCGTTTTGGTGTGATTATAATGAGAAATGCAGCTGCTATTTATAGCAGCAAATTGCCACCCAAGGAACCAATCAGGTTTTTTGGTTCGTTGCAAGTTGTAAGATGGCAACGCCCAAAACCAATTCCAATTCCAAATTGGTTTTGCAAATTGTTCTACAAAGCCCACCATTTGCCTTCTTTCAACCAATCATTATTTTTTCTTTTTCACATTTTATTTGTGGACAAGACCCCACAAAAACACCACTCCTCCAATAAGTTGTGGAGTTACTGCATTCATTAGCCATGAAAGTGCAATTGCATTGCACATCTCCTATTGTTCCCATAGATTTTCATAAAATTTCTCCTTTTTCCATGTTCCTTCTACAAACCCTGACTTATTTCTTGCAAAACTATCCTCATAGGACGATTCCATATAGTATAGCTATCTGTATCTATTGGTTGAAACGAGATCAGTTGAGCTCCACACGTATCGGAAGATCCAAGATACATTGGGTGATTGTGAGGCAAATCGACTCTAAATTCTTCGTTAGATTGAGTACTACCACCAACACTTGCATCTACATCTGTAGCAATATAGTCGGAGTGTTTTCAACATCGTCTCTTGTGGCTACTGCTTCAATTGACAAGAACTTCGTTGTTCGATTGATTGTATGAACTCACAAATTTCACTAAATAGCAATGCGGGTCAACAAACGAACTAGAATTTTCCAGTCTAGCTGATCTGATACCATGTTAAATCTATGGATCTGAAGGAGCAAACCCTAGCTAGAAGAGCAGAAGGAAGAAAGTTTGCAAAGAAGGAAGAAATGAGAGAAGTGATATTCTCTTACCAAACACTGTACAATCGAATCCTATTTATACACTTTAGAAACTAATATTTAATCTCTAACTAATTATCATTAAATATTCTAAACTATCCCTAATACAATAATACCACATCAAGTAAACCCTTTCATAATACAATATTTTACAAAAAAGTAATTACTAAGCGTCTGGACAATATTTGATTTAAGATTGGAAAAGAAGTATTTGAAGAAGAATTTTAAAAAAATTGTGGAAATTGAAACTTAATTTGTTTGGACATAAACTTCACTTGATTCTTTTTTTTGTGTGTGTGAAAGCTTAGTTAAATATTTTGGGAGGGAAAACCAATGTTTCAATAACTCACTTGAAAGATCAAATACAACTCATTATTTACAAATACTTATAACAATGGTTCAATTATATATATGGTGTGGAGCATTATTGCAGGCCCAAACCCTCTGTTTGGAGGGCTAAAATCGACCAGATCTATATTTGGTGAATCAAACTACATGTGGGTTGAAGGAGAAGGAATGCTTCACGCATTGTACTTGAAGAAACATGGAAGAATTAGGGGCAGCTGGAATACAATGTACAAGAACAAACATGTCCAAACAGATACTTACAAAATGGAAAAAGATAGAAAAAAACCAGGTTTTCTTCCTGCTATTGAAGGCGATTCTCCTGCTGTCTTACTGGCGTACCTTCTAAATGTGGTATGTATTACTAGTACTCCAACAAAAACCTACGTATACTAAGTTTGGTGCAATTACTAACAATATGCCAACAAAATCACTTTGTTGCCCTTTTTTTAAAAATTTACCACCAATAGTAATAATGGTTGTTGGTAAAAAGTTGTTTCAAACAACGCAGCAATATTTTTCAGTCATATGAACTAATAAACGCGCACTAGAAGAGGTACTTTTATATGTCACATAAGGTGTGATACATCTATGAATTTTAAGGAGAGCTAGTTAGATTTGAGTTTGCGTGATATTTAAAATAAGATATCCATGTCATGTAAATTAAATTTCGTCTTGGTGTTGGATTAATTTTTACTTAAGTACAGGTTCATAGCCAATGACAAATTAGCCCAACTCTTTTGTATCATTTTAGTAGGTTCTCCCGACCCAACTCATTTTTTTACTTGCATAGTATCAGAGCCTAAGTCCTCCAAATACTTTGGAACACATTCTATTTCACTCTACAGCCATATATATGATTACTAAATTTAGAAATTTAAATGATGGCAAGAGATGATTTGAGTAGTAATGTCTTTGATTTGCAGTTGAGGTTTGGCATGATAGACAAATACCTGAGCAATACTAATGTATTTGAACATGCAAAGAAATATTACTCAATTGCTGAGAACCATATGCCTCAAGAGATCGACATACATTCCCTAGAAACACTGGAAATTTGGAATGTCAGTGGATCTTGGACCAGACCATTCACAAGCCACCCAAAGGTATACATTGATGCAAAGACAAAAACACACATATATATATACATACACAATCCTTTTTCTTAATTTGTGGATTTCTTACATTAATACGCAGAAAGCACCTGGCACAGGAGAACTTGTTATAATAGGTATTGATGCACAAAAACCTTATTTTGAACTTGGTGTTATTTCAGGTACCTTATCTCCCTATATATGTTTTATTTTCTTCATCTTTAATTGGATTTAATTTGTTAAGAATCAAGATTTCGAACAAGGACCTATATATATTAAATCTTCGCTAACCCCCTTTCAGCTGATGGAAAAAAAATGGTTCACAAAGCGGATCTCATGTTCGATAAATGTACAGTTTGCCATGAAATAGGAGTCACACAAAGGTTAAATTATTTTCTATTTTAAACTTATATGATAATTTTTTACTTATCTATAGCTAACTTGGTCCTATCTCAAACATGTAGATACAATGTGATCATGGATTTCCCACTAACTATTGACATAAGTCGACTTGTTCTGGGAGGCTCGTAAGTGTAAATGTTTTTTTCTTTTAACTCTAGATTTACATTGATTTAATGACAAGCCTAGTTAATTAATTACATCTGTATTATATTGTGATTATTTAGGTTAATGAGATTTGAAGAAAATGGATACGCAAGAATTGGTATAATGCCACGCTATGGGGATGCCAATTCCATCAAATGGTTTGAGGTCGAACCTTGTTGTGTATTTCACATCATTAACTGTTTCGAAGATAATGATGAGGTACTTAATATTTTTATCTTGATTCAAGATGTTTTACCTAGTCTAACTTGTATATACTTGATATATTTTTTTTTACACCATCAGGTCACTTAAAAAATAGTTACTAAAAAATAAGGCATTTAACTTGTACATTAGGTTAAATTATAATGATAGTGTAAAAATTGCATCAGACTGTTAGTATATAGGAGTTAAATCTTGTTTTATTTTATTTTACGTGAACCAACAACAATATTTAATCAAAATGCTCATTTGCAAAGGTGGTGGTGAGAGCATGCAGAGCTCGTCAATCAGTTATACCAGGACCTAATTCTAGAGTCAACCACATTGAGAAATGGTTAAAGGGAAGAAGTTCCAAAGATAACAGAATTGAATTCACCAAAGAATCAACTTTTCCTCGTGTATGTGAATGGAGATTGAACATGAAAACTGGAGAGGTTAGAGAGAAGAAGAATCTATCTGGTGACGAGTTTGCAATGGAATTCCCATTGATCAATGAAAAGTTCACTGGATTAAGAAATAAATTTGCTTATCTACAAGTTGTTGAGTCAACACAAATATCTGGCTCAGGTACATATTTTGACAGCCTTGTTACTTTTCTTGGAAATAATTCGAGCTTTTCACTCATTATATTTAAAAATTTAAAAGGATTCACAAGATTTGGAGGACTAACCAAGCTTCATTTTGAAGAAAAAAGAATCCCTACGGTAATTATTCATCTATACTATACAATATAGAGGGGGGGGGGGGGG
>MU724853.1:144891-204311 GCA_026770625.1 Nicotiana glauca
GGTGGATTTAGGTTGAGAAAATACTAAAGGCATGGAGTATCGATGTAGAAGTTTTATTTTAAAAAGGAATATTTTAAGGATAAAATAGTAAAAATTTTGGTCAAATTTAAAGTACTTATAAGCTAAAAATTCATAAGCTGAGGGAAACCAGCTTATAGCTTTTTGGCTTATAAGTATTTGGCTGATGAACACTTTTAATTTTACCAAACACATAGATAAGCTGAAAAGTGCTTATAAGCTAATTTGACCAGCTTATAATCTTAGCCAAACACCCTCATAACCAGGTTAGTAAATTCCGGACACTAATGGATAGTGAATAAAAAGAATACTCCCTCCGGTCCAAAATAAGTAATTTTTTGATCTTTTTTTTGTGGTACGTAGAATTTTTCATAAGTGGTGTCACTAGTTCTAGTAAAAGGGCTGTAACAGTCAAAAAAATACTTTGTGGAGCCAAGAGAGTTCAAACCCAAGGCCTCTCACGTAATACTTGAAGCTAACAACCACTAGACTACCAAGATGTTTTGTTGCAAGTGGTGTCACTTTTAATGGTTTTATTTTGTATTTCTGTTTTACTTATTTTATATATATATAGTAAAAAATTTCGATGAAGCGGTGTCCCGTGACACCGCTTACCGCCATGTAAATTTGCCCCTGTATATCAGGAGTGTTTATGTGAGATAGTAAAGGTTAATATAGTCAATTCTATTATTAATTAATATTAAATGATAAATTTCTTAATTTGTGTGAAAACATCCAAAAATCACTTATCGAGTACTTGACATTAACTTGATAATTTTTTAATTCTGAGAAATGTCATTTCCAAAAGATGCTTTTATCCCAGGAATTGGATCCTCATTGTTTACGCCTGTCTTCTTCAAAGTTCAAACTATAAATATCCTCTCATTTATGCCAAAAAGTTACAAGGCAATTTATTTATTTTAACAGTAAGTATTACTAAGAGGCAGTGATCGGAATATGGCTTTTTGTAGTTACACATTTCAAGTAAATTGCTCTTACCAAAGGCCTTCTATTCCAAGTAAAGTTCAGGACTTGAAAGTCTCACTCTCATCTGCTTTGAACGTAAACTTCCCTCTAGTCCTTGTGCAAATATTTTACTGTCATTCTTCAAAAGAAAATCTTATATTGCTTGGTTTTGAATTGATGAAACAGCCAATATCAAAGGACTTGGTGTATTTTCCAATTGTTGCTGCGGACATTCCAAAAGCTATAAAGGAGACTTCTTTCAAATTATTAGATGCCTTTGTGGACTTAGTATTTGAATTTGTTGACCAGCCATTACTCCCTTCTCAGGTATGTCCATTAATTAATTACGAAAAAACGAGGGTACGTCGGAAACAACCTCTCTACCTACCTTCATAACGTAGGCATAGGCGTACACATTACCCTCCCAATACCCTATTTGTGAAATTAAACTGTGTTTGTTGTTGTTGCTTGTTAGTTCTTGAAAATTAGCTACTTGTTTCTGTTCACTAATGTAATTAATTTTGATAGAGTAATTTTGCACCAGTGGAAGAAATTGCAGAAGCTGTCCTAGTTACTACAGTTGAAGGAAAAATTCCAAATGATTTCCCGGAGGGAGTTTACATAAGAAATGGTCAGTATGTTTACTTTTTCCCCTCTAGTCCTTCTCTTTAGTTTTTCTTTTTTTTTTCTTTTTCCATGTTAAAAAGAAAACAAATTAGACTTGGTTTTAGTGGTTTTATTAATTTGTTAAACATACATTCTACGTATATACCCTTATGGTCTGACCCTTCCCCGGACCCCGCGCATAGCGGGAACTTAGTGCATCGGGCCGCCCTTTACCCATTCTGGTTTTACTTGTTGTTTTGTGATAAATTTGACCAATGTTTGGTTCATTTGACACTAACTCAAATGAACAACAACAAGAACATCAGAGTTTATAACATGCTTATCAAAAGTAAATTTTGATAACTTTAGTTGTAAAAATAGGAAGTTTTTGCTGGACTCTTGTAAACTTAAATATCTCCCTTTTGCAGGTTCAAATCCTCTGTTTGGAGGACTCAAATCGACCAAGTCTATATTTGGGAAATCAAGCCATGTTTGGATTGAAGGGGAAGGAATGCTTCATGCTTTGTATTTCACTAGAGAAAAAATAAGAGGAACTTGGACTACCTTCTACAATAACAAACACGTCCGAACGGACACTTTCAAGATGGAAAAAGATAGAAAGAAACCAGGTTTTCTTCCTGCTATTGAAGGAGATTCTCCTGCCATTTTAGTGGCTTACATTTTGAACGGGGTACGACACTATTCAAATAAATATTAGTATCTGAGATAGTAGTATTGTATCTTAGGAACATGAAATGAGGTGGATTGATATGATGTATGAATCTCAGTAGTGTTTGTTTTGCGCGCCTTGCAGTTGAGATTTGGCATGGAAAACAAATATCTAAGCAATACAAATATTTTTGAGCACTCAAAGAAATACTACTCTATTTCTGAAAATCATATGCCTCAAGAGATAGACATAAGTTCCCTTGAAACTCTGGGCAATTGGAATATCGATGGAGCTTGGGATCGACCATTCACTAGCCATCCAAAGGTAATTAAGTTCTAAAAAATTCTCAGTGCGCGCGCGTCTGTGTAAGAGTACTGTTCAACATCTTAAACTCAGATTTATCAATTTATTTAGGATTCTTTTATTGATAACCTTGTTGTTTTATGCAGAAAGCCCCTGGAACTGGTGAACTTGTTATAATGGGGATATATCCAAGAAAACCTTATTTTGAGCTAGGAGTCATTTCAGGCATGTTACATGCAATATTTCCTTTTAAACTTGTGTAGAAATTTGGTAACAATTTGTTAATTAGTGTAATCCTACTTTCAGCTGATGGCAAGAAAATGGTTCACAAAGTAGATCTCAAATTCAATAGGTGTAGCCTTTGCCATGAAATAGGAGTTACACAAAAGTAATGTCCCCTTTTTCTTTTTCCTTCAAATCCCAGCTTTAGAGAAATTTTTAACCTATGATATTATTAAGTTGATGTTTTTGCTAATTCTGTATTACTGGTTATCCACAGGTACAATGTGATCATGGATTTTCCGTTAACCATTGCTATAAATCGACTCTTTATGGGAGACTCGTGAGTACTTTGGTTCATCTGGTTCCATTAATGATGTTGCAAACTAATGAAATCGTTTTGATTAGTATATCCTTGCTATATCTTCTGGTTTATAGATTGATAAAGTATGACAAAGATGGATATGCGCGGATTGGAGTAATGCCTCGCTATGGTGATGTTAATTCTGTTGAATGGTTTGAGGTTCAACCCTGCTGTGTACTTCACCTAGTAAATTGTTTTGAAGACAATGATGAGGTAATTTTACTTGTGTTTATAACTAAACTTAGTTCAACATCTTATATATGAGTGACTGACCAATATAACTTATATGTGATTCCATTTTGTTCGATAAAAGGTGGTAGTAAGGGCATGCAGAGCTCGTGAATCAGTATTACCAAGACAACAAAGTTTCAAAGGTTCTAAAGAGATAAGTTCCATAGAAAACAACAATGAATCTTCAGATGAACCATTCTTTGTTCATGTTTGTGAGTGGAGACTAAACATGAGAACAGGAGAAGTAAAGGAGAAAATTGCCACAACTGAGTTCTCTATGGAATTCCCTATGATCAATGAAAAGTTCATTGGTCTAAGAAACAAATTTGGTTATCTACAAGTGGTAGATTTAGAAGCTAGCTCTATATCAGGTAACTATCATTTGCACTTGACACTCTTCTGAATTTCTTCCTTTTTTGGTTGCTAATGACAAGAGGGGTTGCTCTGATGGTAAGCAACCCCCACTTCCAACCAAGAGGTTGTGAGTTCGAGTCTCCCCAAGAGCAAGGTGGGAAGTTCTTGGAGGGAAGGATGCCGGGGGTCTATTTGGAAACAGCTTCCTGCGTACACACTACCCTCTCCAGACCTCACTAAGTGGGATTATACTGGGTTGTTGTTATTGTTGTTGTTGTTTTGGTTGCTAATGACTATGTAAATTTGATATTTTGAAATTATAATCAGAAGGATTAGCTAAATATGGAGGGCTTGCCAAACTTCATTTTCAAGAATATGAGGAATTGGTTGAAGTTGAGTTTCATATGTTCCCAAAGGGCACTTTTTGCAGTGGAGCAACCTTTGTTCCAAAAACTCAAGGCACTGATGAGGATGATGGTTGGGTTGTCACATTCACACACAATGAAAGTACAAATGAATCTCAAGTGAGTTATCATAACTATAGCTGAATATAAGGTAGCCTTGTGCACTCACACGCAAGGTTCAGGAAAGTGCCGCACCCTAAGGGATGTGATGCAGATAGCCTACCATAACAATATAATCTTTCCAAAATGTTATGTAGGCTATTAAAATTGGTCTTTTGCAAGTGAAAGTCAATACTAATTTAAGGTGCATAATATTTCATGCAGGTCTATGTAGTTGATGCAAAGAGTTTTGCAACACAGCCTGTTGCAACAATCACATTACCAAGTAGAGTGCCCTATGGATTTCACGGAGCTTTCATGCCTTTATAACTCAATGATATTTACAACATTAGGAGGTCCAGGAGATGGTGGAATTTACTACTTTTTTTACTAAGCATATACCATTTAAGAGAGCTATTTGTGTACATGATCATACAAGCTCTGGTCATTATTTTTTCCCAATTTTTTTGGTCGAAAATCGCAAATTTTATTCTTACCAAGTTTATATATCCGCAAATGAGTTTATGTACATAAAAGGCTGTATACTAGATGGGTCTTTTTTTTTAGGACTATAAAAATTGTTCAATAATAATATAGGAAGGGATTTTTCGGTCATAGACTAGCCATGTAGGAATGGAATTATATTATAGTAGTGACAATAATATCGAATTCTTGTACTTGTTACCAAATGCTTGTGTTGTACTAAATTATGGAGCAAGAACAATAAATTGTGTGTTTCTCTCAAGAAAATTGCTCTCAAATCTAATTTAAATCACTAGAAAACAAAGTTAATCTTTTACCAATTAAATGTCCTAATTTGTGTGTGCTTTTCATGTAGAGAGGATTAGTTAGAGAGAAAAATTCCTTTAATTTTTCTCTTTAATATAAATAGGTAGAGTAATAGAAGTTAAGGAAGATAACTCTCCACTCCCTTTTGCACGTTTACTTTAGAGGGAGTTTGTGATTGTGTGGTAACTTCTCTTAACGTCTCTTATTATCTCTCCTACTGGGTCAGGTCAGCCCACGTGGAGCGACCCACGACCCATAATACAACATCTCCCACTTTGATTATAGTGGGCGAGACCGATGTCTTTGACACACAATTCATACTGGCAAATAGTTGGTGCGACGTACGAGCACAAAGAGCTGTAACATTCCAAAACCAATTAATGGTTGTACTAAAGCTCTATGTAGAAATCCAATCATATACGGAAAGACTTCACTACTAGCATGTGGATCTTCTTACTCGCAATACCCCAGACATCATTCACTACTCCTATAGCTTGTTATCTAATCACTCATTCTCAAAAAAAGGTGAACTCGAGTTCATATATAACTTATCCATAATTACACTTGTTTTTCATGGACGACCTAATGATACAAGTTATATTATTTATTTTGGTTGTCTTCCCATTCTACTTGATTCTTTCCATTCCAAATCAACTGTTTTCCTAGAAATGCACTACATTTCTATCGCAGACAATACACCCTAATGGCTGAACCCATAGACCAACTGTACGGGAGACTGAAGGTCGTGGGTTATGTTATTCCCATTCCTACCGTTGTTGTCGTGTCCCTTTTTTTCTCGCAAAATCGGGTTTCGATATTTCTGGGACAACGCTTTCCGTGAGGGTAGGGAATTGGATTTGAAAGAGTCGCAACTAACGGATTAAGGTGCGTTAGGGCACATAGAGCAATTAACTCATATAACTAGAGATTGTGTAAGGGCTCGAAATTACCTTGAGGGGAAGGTGTTAGGCACCTGTCGAGGTCCACAACAGTGGGTCCTGGTCGAACTTAAATTAAGAGAATTATTCTTAAAAGGGTAGAAAATAATTTAGCCAAATACAATATTCAATTTATTTTTACACAGGAGTATGAGGGGTGTCACGACCCAAACCCCGCACTGGTCGTGATGGCGCATCTCGTGAAGACAAGGCTAGCCAACTAACCCAACTCGTCTCTTTCAAATATAGTTAAGCATAAATGAACAACAAAAATATGAATTAATAATATTAATTAAGGAAATACAACCCAACACAGCCCTAATCCGGGTGTCACAAGTCACGAGCAACTATTAGAATATAACTACCACTACAAGTCTGAAATATACAAACAGGACTGATAATCAATGGAAGAACATGTGGTGCTGCGAACGTTGGCAGTCACCTCGCTAATCTCCATTAACTTAGCCTCTGATCAGCTCGAAATCGCAACCGGGTGAATAGATACATGCATCTGCACACGAGGTGCATGGAGTACTCCAAAAGAATCGAAAAACATCAAAAATCACGAAATTTGCAAAATCCGAGCCATAGGCACATTTCTCGAAAAATTAGAAAATTAACATCACCAGATTCCTCATCTCGCCACGAGTCTATACATATCAAATTTACCAAAATCGGAGTCCATTTGACCCCTCAAATTCCACTTTGAAAGACCAAATTTTCAAGCCCTAGCTTTACCCTCTTTGGATGATTTTCCACAAATTTCCATGTAATTTCTACCATTAGTTCATGTATTTAGGCTAAGGAACTCACCTCCAATCACCTTTAGTCGAAGTCCCCTTCAAATTCCGTCCAATAGCTCTCAAGGTTGCTTAAAAATGGTGGAAATGATCTTAAGCTCGCAGAACAAAATGAGCTTTAAAACCCTTATGAGAACAGGGATTTTCGCATCTGCAATCCCATTTCCGCACCTGCGACCACCGCTTCTACGGTTAATTTCCGCTTCTGCGAATTCCCACTTAAAGGCCATGGCCTCTCCTGCGGTCCTCTACCGTATATGCGGACCTCGCTCCAGTGGATTATTGTCTGCTTCTGCGGAAATGCCAAATCCACCCCTTTCGCTTCTGCGACGCAGCTACTGCATCTGCGGCCTCATAGATGCGGCTTCCCTTCCACGTTTGTGGAATCTTCCAATCAAGCCATAGACCGCACCTGCGAGCCTCCTCCCGCACCTGCGCAACCGCATCTGCAGTTCTTTTTCCGCAGATGTGGAAATACCAGATGCTAGACCTGCTGCACATCTTACCAAGTCCAAAATCCTCCCGATGGCCATCCGAAATCACCTCGAGGCCTCCAGGACCTCAACGAAAAGCACAAACATGATCCAACACCTTATTCAAACTTGCTCGAATCCTCAAAAACACCACAAATAACACCTAAACCATCAAATTATATCAAATTCAAGCCTAAGTTCATCCAAATCTTCCGAAACTCGCATTTGATCAAAAATCCAACCAAATCACCTCCGAATGACCTGAAATTTTACGCACATATCCCAAATCACATAACAAAGCTACAACAACTCTCATAATTCCATTCCGACGATCGGATCAAAATCTCACCTATCATCCGGAATTCGCCAAAATACTAACTTCGGCAATTCATGCCTAATTTTACACCGGACCTCCAAAATCACTTCCAAGCACGCTCCTAAGTCACAAATCATCCCCCGAAGCTAATCGAATCATCATAATCCATATCCGAGCCCTCTAACTCATAGGTCAACATTCGATTGACTTTTCCAAAATAATCCTTCCTTAAAGAGACTAAGTATCTCATTTCCTTCCAAAAATCAAGCCAATTTAACTTGATCACACAAGACACCGATAATGAAGCATAACGAAGCAAGAAATGGGGGAATTGGAGTAGTTCTCATGAGACGACGGGTCGGGTCGTCACAGGGGGGTCCTATGATTTTTAGCCTGTAGGATCATTCAATGCAATACTTTACAACTCTCTCAAGTCGGGGTTTTACTCATAGCATTAGCGCACGGGCTATCGTTTCCTTTACTACCCAATTACTATCTTCAAGTTCTTACTTAAGCACACTAATTAATTCTAAACCGTACCCTAATGCGTGCACTACCCGTCCCTTACCTATGGTCCTGGAGGTATTAGGACCTTTATTTGAGATGGTTCTAGACCAACCTATGTTACTTAAAAAAATGTGAAATTTAAGCGACACATAAAAAGAAAATAGGACTTTCAGATAAAGAGCAAGTATATGCTCATATTAACCTCCACACATAAGCAACAAAGCATGCAATTGAACCAACAAACTTATTAATTTAGAAATCCTATATGTAAGATATATATGCGAGAAAACAGGGTTCAGAGACAACTTTGTTAAGGCGGGCATTAAGACATATTTGCTTGCCTACTAATTTTATTCAGCATGAATATTCTGGGCTCCTCAGGTAGATATGTATCACAGTTTTAAACCTAGAATCATTAATAAGTTCTACAGATCTATTGCCTAAGTGATTTACAAGAGCGCTTGAATTCAGAACAGACTAACATGATCCTATAGGCATGGTTTTTATGAGTTTTTCAATTACAGACCTGTAGGTATGATTTCTAAGTGTAACACTAATTTTAACTCATAAAGACAGTTTTATTTCTTTTAGATCCTATAGGCATGCTTTCTAATTGTTAAATTGATCTAAACCCCTATAAGACTGATTTCTAATTGCAAGGTTGATTCAAACTACTACAAGCAAGATTTCTAAGTTTCAGAACTGATTTCACCCTATAGGCGTGATATCTATTTGTTTTAAATCCTATAAGCATGATTTCTAGATTTGAAACTGATTTCTACTCCTATAGGCATGATATCGTATTTAGACAGAAATTAACAGATTGCCAGGAAGTATAATTGACTCAAACAAACAAGGTCCTGTAGGCATGGTCACTAATGCACATTTAGTTAAAAATATGTGTAGATCCTGTGAACATGATTTCTAATGCGGAATAAAACGTGAAGTCCTATAAGCAGGGTTTCTAGCATGCAAATGTGAAACATAATCGAAATGATCATGAAAAATCCTAGATGCAGGATCTCTAAACACAGCATAGTATCCACATAATTCAATCAACATAATTAAGTCCTATAGGCAGGATTTCTACCCAATTTTAACAAAAGATATAAGAATAGACCCCACAGATTTTACTAATTAAACCCAAATCCGTTATTATAGAGATTATTACAGCCCAAAATATCGAATGAATTACATAATAGTAACGATTGCACTATAGTGAGTCTTCATAGGCCCAATATAAACCTGGGAACCAGGTCTTCAAACACAACAACTCTGAAGCCTAGGAGTGATCTATTTACAACACATTAAAACCAGGCTTCTAATGTGTCAAAGTCCCTAAAGAGCCTCAGGGACCCCGGACAATGCTCACACTAGAAACACATATTCAACACAGAGTTCATAAAATATTGGAAAAACCAGCCCCAATGTGTCAGAGTTCAAAGGAGTCTCAAGGACCCTAGGTAGTGCTCACACTGAGGGTGGTGAGAACCTAAATGACTAAGAGTAGGAGTTTGAAAACCAATGCATATAAGGTAAGGGGCAAGTTTTGAAACAGTTCAATTTTCAGAAGAGAGAAAGTTCAGAATACAGAGTTGCAGGCATAACTGCTCCAAGAGACAAGCAAGGTTTAGGTTCAACATACAGTTAAAACATGGTGAATACTAATTAAGCTGAATGCTTATGCTAGCATTTGAAACAGTCATGACTTAGTCACAGAAGCAATTATGTAGAAAACACTTGAATTGAACAGACATGACAGATGAGTTAAGCACAAACATACTTGATTACAAACAGATCAAACCTTAAACCAACTTATGAGAGGATTCCTGTTATTCTATATAACTTAGTCTTAAGTTAACAGTATTATCAAATTAATAGATAAAGGACAGTATCATGCTAGTAATTGAAACAGGCTAGTCACACAAAGCATAGAGAAGGAAATTACAAAGGTTAAGGCATACCAGTTGGGAAGAAAGCAAGTAAAGGTGCAGTAATAGTTAAATTCCAGAGTAATTTGGCCTTGGCTTTCAGCCGGCCAAACAATCTCCACTTAGTGCAGAAATCAAAACAAGAGCAAGAGAGAGAGCTTAAGTTTTAGTAGTGAGAATAAGAGAGTTCGAATCTCGTTTAAAGGGGAATGGGAAAGGGTTTAAATAATGTAGGAATTAAACACTCAAACATTTAAAAAAAAACAATTTGTCAAACACTAGAAAGGTAGGCGTTTAAATCAGTAAAATTGAACCCTAAACTTTAGTTGAAGATACATAAAATCAGTAGGGAAAAGGTAAAGAATCCCATAAGGAATACCTTAATTGGTTCAAGTAAAAAGGGTCTGGAACCCTAATTTGGGTAAATGCCAAAATCAGCAGTGAATAATGACAAAGAATCACGTACTAGCACAAAAATGAACGTAGACAGGGATTATTCAAAAGAAGAGTAGTATTGAACCAGATTTGGTTCAAGTAAAAGGGTTTGAATCCCTAAATTTAGGTAAATCATAAAACCGCCAAAAAATAAAGCAAATAATCACATATTTACATAAAACGAACATAGATGGGAGATTATTTAAAAGGAAACACAGAATCGAACCAGAAAAAGATTTGAAATACTAATTATGTAAAAATAAATGAAACTCGTTAGATTAAACAGAAATAAGGAAAATATTAGTCAAATACGAGAAAGGAAAGAGTATCAATCAAAGATCAATAAAGAACATGAAAAGGTCTCAATCCCTAATTGAGACAGATGCTTTAGATCGGACCAGAGATGCAATAATTGTTCAATAAAACATGTATGTGGACGGAAGATCCTCCAGATCTTCACAGGATCAGGGTGAATCTACCCGTTATTGAGGTATTTCTTGCCAAAAATAGGGCAAGAATCTAAGTAATACCATAGACGAGCGTATGATGATAGAGTAACACAAAATAGGTAAGTAAATAATGGATTGATTCCATGTTTGAGCCGAAATATGAGAGATTTGAAGGTGACGATGCTAGGGTTTGACAGAGACGGAAAGGGAGTTGAGAGAGTTTAAGGGTGGTGTGTTTAGAGGGAATGGGGTACGGTTTCCAATAGGATATAATTAAAAGGGGGCGGAGGATTGGGGACTGTTGATCTTTTGAGATCAACGGCCAGGATTAGATTTTAGTATCCGGGAGGGTTATTTAGATGGGTATGTGTATGGATAGTTGGGTTAGTGTAATGGGTATGGGTTATTGAGCTGGATAAGGTATTGGACTGGGTAGGTCCGAAAATTAATTAGGAAAGGGACTATGTTTTAAATATCAATTTAAATTATTAAAATAATTTATAAAGATAATTAATTAATGATAAAATATTATTTGTGCACGAAAATGATTTAAAACAATTATTTAATATTATAAAAATATAAAAAGTCATTTTCTATATAGATAATGTAATTATGCATATATATGGGCTATTATTGCAAAATATGCAATTCTTGCCTTAAAAATACAAATGTAATTATTAAAATACAATTAAAATATTTAAGCATTATATAGGCATGAATGATAAATTTGGAGGATTAAACCATCATAAAAAATAATATGAGGGATAATTTTTGGATATTTGTATAATAAAAAATACAGAAATAAATTGATTTAAACCCCTTAAAATTATAGAAATACTTGCGCATGTTTGTAAATACATGAGGAATATTTTGAAGATATATATGCATATTTAAAAAATACATGAGGGAAAAATTGGGTATCAACAGCTGCCCCTCTTTACTCGGGAAGGATGAAAGAGTTATCAGGTAAGGAAATAATGACCAATTTTGACCGAATAGGGTATTTTGAAAATATAGGCTACACCCTGGTCTCTGAGCTGCCTACATATCCCTGGTTTTACAGGAATCAGGCTGTGTGTAGTTCTGGACCCAACGGTGAATGAAACCGATGAAATTGTTATAGGAATGACCGTATGTTTTGGTTATTTTGGGTAAGACAGTATCGGATGGGTTTATGCAGAGTTATGAATGTGAATTTGAAGCATAACAGATGTATCATAGGTCAGGTATATGAACGAATGTAGAGTAAAGCCGAGCAATTGAGGAGAATCGGTTACGTTTGAAATAACAGCAACGCATAAATGGTATGAGTGGAAACCAGAGCGAATGTTGCTCTTGTTTGAAGAACGATTACCTCCTGGATTTCCTGCAAAACTTAAAACACGATGAATGCAAGTGTATAGATTAGTGCGAGAATTTAAACATGATGCAAGTTCCTTTTAGACCATGAAGGTTGTCTTTGGACAGTGAGGATGGCGTCCTTAGACCATGATATCCCGGGCCATGAATCATGGGATAAGGGATTCGTAGGCCATGAAATGATATTCTCGGGCCATGAAAATGGTGCCTCTGAACCATGACGCCTTTGACTAATGATGTGCAGTGTTGAGAGATCCTCAGGCCATGACATGGTGTCTAAAGGCTATGAAGATGATGCTTTCGGACTATGATGCCTTTGGACAAGTTAGCTATACCAAAGGTGATAACAAAACAAAGCTTGGTCTTGTTTGGGGGCAGAGCTCAACCCCGAGAGAAGAATATAATGTAAGTTTAGAATAGGGCAACACTTATACAGAGGGAGACAATGCTTAGTCTCATGAGAAGCCAATGTTTAAACTTATGCAAATTTGGGAGGCATGGCTTAGCCTCATGCAATATTTGAGATAGGGCTTAGTCTCATGCAAAATAGAAGGCAATACTTAGCCTTATGCAAATATGGAGGCAGGGCTTAACCTCATGCAAGATTTGAGACAGGGCTTGGTCTCATGCAAAGAGAAGGCAATGCTTAGCCATATGCAAATATGGAGGTAGGGCTTAGCCTCATGCAAGATTTGAGACAGGGCTTGGTCTCATGCAAAAAGAAGGAAATGCTTAGCCTTATGCAAATATGGAGGCAGGGCTTAGCCTCATGCAAGATTTGAGACAAGGCTTAGTCTCATGTAGGGAAAAGTCAATGTTTAGCCTTATGCAAATATGGAGGTAGGTCTTAGCCTCATGCAAGGTTTGAGACAAGGCTTAGTCTCATGCAAAGAGAAGGAAATGCTTAGCCTTATGCAGTAGACAAATAGCAAATATGAGCAGAATATTTGTTAGCTGGAGATATATTTGCACTTGGTGGTTCGGTTGTTATGAAGGTGATGATTTAAGACGCACGTTTTTGTGGTTATTCATTATATCTGTATTGAAAGAAAAATTATGAGTTTTGCGGGGAGGTTGGTTCGTGTCTTTTTCTTCTTGTTTTGCTTTTCTCTGGAGGCCCTATTCGAGTTACCCTAGGTAACACCTGGCTGTCACAGAAATAAAGTTTTCAAAAATGTACATTTATTGATGGAATAGAATCATTTATAAAACATAGTGGTATATAATATCAAGTAAATTAGATGAAATAATGATTGTGACACTTTTAGATATATTGCGACTTTCTTGTATTAGAATTTTGAGGGTCCTCCTCATAATTCTGCCTCAGTTACTTAATCGATTTCTAACTGTCTTGCATATGATGGCATCGACTGGACTTGTTCTGAAAATTTGAGGGTCCTCCTTAAAATTCTGCCCCAGTTTCTAGTTCTATGGAAATGAAGATTTTATTAAGATGTGACTGAACCCACAGGGTTGCCTACGTATCCCTTCTTAAATGGGAATCAGGTCAAGCGTATGTCAGTTACATCAAATGAAGAAATGTAAATAATCTAAACATAGTATCTCTTGACTGCATCTGAATTGATTTGTTTTGGCCAAACTTCTCCGTCCATTTTTGCAAGTATGAGTGATCCTCCTATTAGTACCCTGTGAACCATGTAGGGACCTTGCCAGTTGGGTGAAAATTTCCCTTTGGCTTCATCCTGATATAGAAAGATCCACTTCAACACTAGTTGCCCCGGTGCGAATTGTCTTGGTTTGACCCTTTTGTTGAAAGCTCTAGACATTCTATTTTGATAAAGCTGACCGTGACATGATGTATTCATTCTTTTTCCATCTATGAGGGCTAGTTGCTCATAGCGGCTCCTTATCCATTTTACATCACTGAGTTTGGCTTCTTATATGATCCTTAAAGAAGGAATTTCTACCTCGACGAGAATGACATCTTTAGTACCATAAACCAGTAAATAGGGAGTTTCCCTAGTTGATGTGCGGACTATGGTACGTACCCCAATAGGGCAAAGGGTAGCTTCTCGTGCCATTGCTTTTGATTTTCTACCATCTTCCTTAATATCTTATTGATGTTCTTGTTGAAAACTTTCAAAACTCCATTCATTTGAGGCCTGTATGCTATATAGTTTTTGTGCTTGATTTTGAAGGGTTCACACATGGATTTCATTATATCACTATTGAGAGTGGCGGCATTATCAGTGATGATGAACTCGGGATCCCCGAATCGACAAACAATACGATCCTTGACAAAATCTACAATGACTTTCTTGGTTATAGCTTTGTAAGATACATCCTCCACCCATTTTGTGAAGTAATCAATGGCTACTAAAATGAACTTGTGCCCGTTTGAAGCAATGGGCTTGATCAGACCGATGACATCCATTCCCCAAGCAGCAAAAGGCCAAGGTGCACTTGTTGCATTGAGTTCATTTGGTGGCACCCTTATCATGTCTGCATGTATCTGGCATTGGTGGCATTTCCGAATATACCAGATGTAATCTATTTCCATGGTCATCCAGAAATATCCAGCTTTGCGTATCTTTTTAGCTAGAACAAAACTGTTCATGTGTGGTCTGCAGGTTCCAACATGTATCTTATTGGGCAATTTGGAAGCCTCTTTTGCGTCCACATACCTTAAAAATCATAGATCAGAAGTTCTTTTGTACAGGGTTCCTCCACTTTGGAAGAAGTGATTGGACAACCTTCGCAGTGTGCGTTTCTGAGTATAGTTTGCATGTTCTAGGTATTCTCCTTTTGCTAAATATTCCTTGATGTCATAGAACCAAGGTCTTCCATCCGTTTCTTATTCAACATGAGCACAGTAAGCCAGCTGTATGGATCTTCACCGGGATGGGATCGATGAAATTCTTGTCTGGATGTTGTATCATTGATGACAAGGTGGCCAATGCGTCTACAAATTCATTTTGAATTCTAGATATACCAGATGATCCGAATCACCAATTACCAACAACTCTTGTATATTCATATCGATGGCCAAATTGAGCCCCATGATGCAAGCCTTATATTCTGCCATATTATTGGTGCACGGAAACCTAAGCTTTGTGGATATCGAATAATGTTGACCCGTCTCTGATACCAAGATCGGTCCAATACCCACTCCTTTGAAGTTTGTAGCTCCGTTGAAGAACATTCTCCAACTGTCATAGGCTTCAGCAATGTCCTCTCCTACGAATGACACTTCTTCATCAGGAAAATACATTTTTAGTGGTTCGTATTCTCCTCCCATAGGATTTTCAGCAAGATGGTCTGCCAACGCTTGTCCTTTGACTGCCTTATGAGTTACTTAGATGATATCGCACTCACTTAACAATATATGCCATTTGGCTAACTTCCCAGTAGGAATAGGCTTCTAAACGATTTACTTTAGAGGATCCATTCTTGATATGAGGTATGTGGTATAGGCACAGAAGTAATGCCTCAATTTTTGAGTTTTCCATGTCAAAGCATAACAAATGCGTTCTAGCAGAGAATACCGTCCTTAGTAAGATGTGAACTTCTTACTCAAGTAATATATAGTTTGCTCATTTCTTCATGTCTCATCATGTTGTCCCAAAACACAGCCAAAAGCCCCATCTGGTACGAACAAATAGGGTAGCAAATGTCTTCCAAGTTCCGGCGGGATTAGGACTGGTGGCGTGGACGGGTATTCCTTAATTTTGTCAAAAGGCTTTTGACAATCTTCAGTCCAACTGGTTTCAACATCCTTCCTCAACATTTTGAAGATGAGTTCACATATTGCCGTGGACTCTATTATGAAGTGGGTGATGTAGTTAAGGCACCCCAGGAAGCTCATTACGTCCTTTTTGCTCTTTGGTAGTGGTAAATCTTGGATAGCTTTAACTTTTGATGGGTCCAACTTGATTCCTCGGCTGCTGACAATGAATCCCAATAGTTTTCTTGCCCCGAATGCACATTTTGCGGTTCAGCTTTAAATTGTACCTTTGTAGCCTATCAAAGAACTTCCTCAAATCTTCTATGTGATCATTATCCCTCTTGGATTTGATGATGACATCCTCAACATACACCTATATTTCCTTGTGTATCATATCATGGAAGATGATCGTCATGGCTCTCATATAGGTATCCCCAGCATTCTTTAGACTGAATGGCATCATTTTGTAGTAGTACTCTCCCCACGGTGTAATGAAGGCTATTTTCTCTATGTCTTCTTCATCCATCCAAATCTGATGATAACCCGCGAAGCAATATACAAAGTATTGGAGTTCACACTTGGGGAAATTGTCAATTAGAATGTGTATATTTGGCAGTGGGAAAGCGTCATTGGGACTTGCTTTATTTAAATCCTGATAGTCAACACACACCCTTACTTTCCTATTTTTCTTCAGAACCGGTATGATGTTGTCTAACCAGGTTGGATAGTCAACTACCCTGAGGACTTTGGCTTTGATCTTCTTGGTGACTTCTTCCTTGATTTTTAGGCTTATGTCTGGTTTGAATTTTCTGAGTTTCTACTTCACCGGCGTACACATTGGATTGGTAGGCAACTTATGATCCACTATGGATGTGCTTAGACCAGTCATGTCATCATATGACCACGCAAAAATATCCTCATATTCTTTCAGGAAACGAGTGTATTCTTCCTTTTCTAATGGTGATAGTTGAATGCTTATGCGAGTCTCCTTGGTGGTTTCAGAATCTACCAAATTGATTGCCTCGATTTCATCCAGGTTGGACTTAGGTTTGTTCTCAATATTCTCAACTTCTCTGATAACTTCCTCAGGTATTTCATCCTCTTCTTTTGAGTCACCATCCTTATATTGCATTGTCTCATTACATGTCACAGTCATCGATTCGTCAGGGAAAGTAATAATAATGTTGTAGAGGAAAAATGTAAAAGATAATAATAAATACTAAATAACAATGCATTAATTAAATTTTGAAAACATCCAAAGAGGTACGGCTCGATGTCTCGAGCAATTATTTTGAAATAAAATGTGTATTTTAAACAAAATATTGGAGATATCTTAAATGCCTAAAATGTCTATTAGAAACAGGTCAAGCTAATTGCCAAGCTACCCAGGAACTCGACGGGCCCGAGATGGTGCGACAGTCCAATTCTTGAGAACAACTTCCTTCTACACGGTCTGAATGGTGATGCCTTCTTCCTCCTCCTCAACTATCATATTGCAATCCATGTCCTCATCTTCTAGAAACAGACTCCTTAGTCCAACCAAAGCTTCCTCCTCTGCAGATCCCCATATTTGTGTCGGCCTGGTGAAAATTCTAACTCAGATGTGGCACTAGCTACTCGAGAGGGTAATAAGGACCATGCCATGGTGGTGACCAATCATTATATTCTTGCCAGGTGTATAGATATCTAATCCCAAAGGTTGTGCCGTGACGTTTCAACTGTATCGGTTTGGTAATGCCATGAAGTTTCTTCCCAAGCCCTTTGCCGGGTTCATACCCAGACCATGCCAGTATGCTTTCTATTTTTCTACTCCACCACTTATCTTTCTAAATTGCGTTGACATGCTCATTGCGGTGATAAGTTTATCCATCCATCTTTCTTGTATTTTCAACAACTGGGACAGTTTGACTAGTGTAAATGGGGTTACTTCCATTTACGTGAATGATTACCTCCTAATGGTTCCATTCAAACTTCATGGCCTGGTGTAGTGTGGAAGCCATAGCTCCAGCAGCATGTATCCAATGTCTTGCTAGTAACAAATTGTAAGTAGTAGATATGTCTAATACTTGGAACTCAACATCGAACCAGGTCGGGCCCATCTGTAGACAAAGGTTAATTTCCCGAATTGTGGCCATTTGAGACCCATCAAATGCCTTTACATTCATACTTCCTGCTCGTATCTCATGGAAATCTTTACCCATCCTTTTCAGAGAAGTCAATGGACAAATGTTGAGGCTTGAACCCCCATCTATTAAGACTCTGGTGATGAATTTATCCTCGAATTGTACTGTGATGTGCAGCGCCCTATTGTGACTTAATACTTCAGGTGGTAGTTCATCTTCGTGGAGGGTGATCTTGTGACTTTCCAGTACTTGCCCTACCATATTGTCCATATCTCTACTGGTGATGTTGTTGGGCACATAAGCTTTATTTAACACCTTCGTTAGAGCGTTCCTATGTGCCTTAAAATTTTATAGCAGCAATACGATGGATATTTGGGCGGGAGTCTTGTTCAGATGATCAACAATAGAGTATTCTATTGCCTGTACTTTCCTCTAGAGATCATCTAGACCAGTTTTAATGATGGGTTTTTTGGTAGCAACTTTCTTGCTTGTTCCTCCCAAATTTGCGGGTGTATAGATCCTTCCAGTTCTAGTCATTCCTTGTGCGGCACCAGATTCTTCCATCTTTGCTTTTCCCTTTCTCCTAGCTTTGAAAACATAATCCTGGGGTATGGCGTTGGACTTGAAGGAGGTGTGGGTGCTACCGTCATAGTGAAGGGTGTGGGTATTTCTACTTCAAATGGAGTCGGTGTAGTCGTAGGTGTTGTTACTTCAACTTCAAATGGAACGGATGCGGCTACTTCAACTTCGACTGGTGGTTGTATCTGTACCACAATAGGTGTGAGCGTGACTATAGGTTCAGGGTAATTACCTTTCTAAATAAGCCCAATCGATCCCTCAGGATCCTATTCTTCATTAGTTTCTATCACATTTACTCCTTCACCTCTATGATCTGGGAGTGGATTATTGTGGATATTTGGTGTGGCTTACTTTGTTTGTATGACTTTGGTATCAATCAGGGTTTGAATCTTGTCATTCAGAGTGCGACATTCATTGATAGTATGCCCTTTTATGCCAGAATGGTATGCACATATTTCGTTTGGGTTAACCTATTGGGAAGAGTTTTCCATGTCAACCGCAGGAATAGGGTTAACATATCATGTAGCCTTTAATCTTTCATATAGTTGGTCAATGGGTTCAGCAATATGGGTATATTATTTGGGTGGCTAGTGATCAAAATAGGGTCTGGGTTTTAGATAGTTTTGACGATTTCGAGGTAAATAGTAATAAGCTGGCTGGGTATTATAAGTGTGATAGGCGGTAGTGGATTGAGAATATCTGGGAGGTGAAGGTTGGTATATGGGTGGAGGTGTTTGGTATGTGAGTGGAGATTTTGGGCCTTGGGCCACCATCACTGCCCCTTCTTCTTTCTTCTTCAATATACCCCCTAACTGTAACACTTTGTTCGTAGCCTACAATGCCTCAAAATTGGTCACCATCCCACTCTTGATCCCTTCTTCAATCCTTTTTCTGAGTTTGATGATGTCGAAGAACTTGTGATTTTCGATGACCCTTAACCTTTCATAGTATTGGGGATCCTGGGCCCTGATCAAGAATTTATTCATTTGTACTTCCTCTAATGCCGGCCTGACTTTTGCAGCTTCTGACCTCCATCGAGTAGCATACTCGCGGAAAGTCTCTGTTGGTTTCTTCTTTAGATTCTGTATATATAAGACATCCGACGCATTCTCTGTGTTAAACTTGAGTCGATTCATAAAGTCCGATGCAATGTTTACCTAATTAACCCACTTCTTGGGATTCTAACTGATATACCAAGATATGGCATCTCCAGTGAGACTCCTCTTGAATAGATTCATATGAATCCTTTCATCTTTCTCAACTCCCACGAGCTTATCACAGTATGTTCTCAAATGTACCTTCGGATCACCCGTTTCATTAAATATTTCAAACTTAGGAAGTTTGTAACCCTCCGACAGTTCCACATATGGCTGAATACATAAATCCTCATAATTCAGACCTTCAATTCCTTTACCTCATTTAACACCCTGGAATCGCCTTGTGAATTTCTTGAGCTCTTCGGCCATTTTCTTAATGAGTAGGTCCTTCTCAGCATATTCTGGAGTGTATGAGGTTGGCTGAGTAGAGTGAGGTAGGGTTTCTATGTATATGGGATTGTTTTGGTGGGTGCCAGGGGTTAAAGTGTAATGGTGATCATTAATTGAATTTTGTGGATCAGGGATAGGTTATAGGATATTCTGAGGAGTATGGTAAGTGGTTTGTGGGTATTGAGTAGAAGGATGTTGGTGTTGAGGAGGAGTGGGTATTGGTGGAGTATTAGGATTTTGGGGAGGTGTTGCGTGTGGATGGGGTGCGGGAGGATTTTATGGTCGTTGGTTTGGTGTGTTTTGAGGAGGTTTTGGGTTTTGAGAATTTTGTTCGTTAATGTCTGGGATGTTTAGGGTGAGGGAGAGGTTTGCCAAGTTGCGGACCTGCTCAAGTTCTCCTTGCAACTCTAGTATTTTCTGTTCCAATCGTAGGACCAAATCATTCTAGGCTGGAGTACTTCGACCGTCCGAAGTTTCAATATTCTCAGCATTTTATTTTTGGATACCACTCACGTAATCCATCTTAGATTTTCCTTTGCTTTTCAGATTACTTGGAGGAGGAGGAGGAGGAGGACCTCTAGATCTGGTGTGATATGCTGACAATGCCAGTATGTACAAACCAACCTTAGGGGATGGGAATAATCAAAATAAAGAAAAATGAAAGGTAGACAAGTCAGTAAGGATTCTAAAAGCATTTTCAGGATTTAAACACGTATTGCGGGAATGTAAATTCACGTCCTAATTTGGGAAGCCTCGTTGTGCCCGAGGTAGGCCTAGAGACAAGTAGATTTGGAGAGATCTAATGCTAAAAAATGCCTAATTTTATTAATGTAATAAATAATCCGAACCAAAAAATGATAAATAAATGAGTTACTAATGACATCTACCTTATTACATTCAAATTTCAAAATGACTCAAAATAGATAAACCTAATCTACTTGGTCCCGGATGGACCTTCCCCATATTTGTCCCTCTTGGCACCATCAATCAGATTCCCTAGGTCATGCATGTTCAGCAGCAGGTATGCCATTGCTAGGTTTCCTACTTCATTGCCTTCTGCATTCTGACAATCTACGACCATTTTCCTCATATTCCCTTCCAGTTCCATTAGACCCTATTCCAAATACTCCAGCATTTTTTGTCAATTTGTAGCCATTTCCTTCCCCTCATTGATTGATTCCACGTCGAACTTGTGTTGATCCAATGCTTGGCTTCATATTGAAGGACCCTCTTGCATAGCCTCTCATACTTCACTTGTGCTTCAACAACTTCATCTATGACCATGTTTCCTTGACCAACCCTTAGCTCGAATATTCCTGCTATGTTATCTTCTAACCATTATAGGTAGAAGTACACATGACCGGCGTGATATCAATTTGGTTTGATGGTTTCCTTTTTAATGATAATCTTCAAGTGCCACATATGTTGGGCCTCACATTTGTATGGAATGGCATCACTCTAAAAATCAGCTCTGTAATGATTCATTTTGGAGACTCGTAGTATGACTTGTTTTCTACCAACTTGTCTCATGACCCTGATAAGAACATAGGGATGTATTCCCCTTAACCCAATCAATACCAAATGCGGAACAACCCTGGATCTGATGATAATTCATCAGTAGGGATCCACTCGAACATCCAGTGAACCTAATCCTTGGTCAAATTGTTGAAAAAATGCACCCATTATGTAGGATTCTCTGGATGTGCAAATAAGTATGGCATGAAGGTCATTCTTTTAGGATGGTGGAAAGCTATGTGATTGTTCCATGGTCTCCGTGGAAACTCTTGGCGGTATTGACCCCTCTGAAGATGTTCTAACTACCAAATCTGTAGTAGCAAGTTACAACCCTTAAAGTGTTTGAACCCCTTCTTGCAACGATCCAAAGCCCAGTATATGTCTGTTACAATCATCGGGACAATGGTATAGGTTTGTCCCTCAATTCCCTCCATTAAAGCTTTGGTTACCATGGACAACCTGGTGTGAATCATGCCCCCTTGTCTTGGAAACACTATCATACCCAGAAAGCAGACGATGAATACAAAAATCTTACGATGAGTCCAACCCAGGGAAGTGATGGAGAATTCATCATGAAAGATACGTTGTGTCTGTGTCGTTCATAGAGAAAGTCAAAGGGTATGTAGGACATTTTCAAACACTCCAAGTATTACGATTTTCTGGTACTAGTAAACCGGGACTATCCTATGGTAATCCAACCAATCCTCCGATTTCCTCAAAGAGAGGAGTCATTTATATATCACCAAAATGAAATACAACTCTTTCTCCGTCCCAAAACATAGTAGCAACTTCGATCGGCATGTTGTTTGGTTGGATATCCAACAAGGAAGGTAAATTTCTGAGAACCCTTTTCATGTGATTTTTGTCATTTGGCGAAAGATTTTCCCACCAGTCTAACAACAACGATGGTATACTACGAACCATGCCAAACCTGGGGACTTTGTGCCTCATTTTCTGCAAAATAAACAGAGTCAGACCCTTGCCCCCTCCAGATTTGACTACTTACATATTAACAATTAGCATGTCGGCATTTATCTCTCCAAATAATGCATATATCATTGTTGCGTCCATTAGGATTATGGAAATCCTGGTGGACTTTGGACAAGGCTTTTTTAGAGGGTTATTATGTGGACAACATATTAAACTTTGCTAGGTTTGACCATGATGCATGCATAGTTATTATCCGAGTAAAGTTTTTATAGAATTCTATACTGGTAGCCTCAAGCGAACAACTTGAGAGGGAAAGGAATGGAACCGTCGCATAGCTGATCGACTACTTTTACCGCAAATAAGCCTTTCCAAATTTAAAGGGTGATTTTAGGAAGAGCACAGACACTCATCAAGCGTCGCTATGGTATTAGTACGCATAAGTGAAATATAATGTTGAGCTTGGAGTTATGCAAAAGAAAATAACATGTTGCCAAGTATTTTCATGATGAATAATGATAAAATTTGGTATTTAATAATTGTAAAGACATTTAAGAAAAGAAAAACAAGGAGACAAGTCAGTTTCCATAGTAAAAGTGATAAAGCAGGGGGAAAAAATCATAACTGAATAAGGATAGGCAAATAAATTCATATAGAATGGGAAGGGGTGTGCAAGTATTAATAGAATAATAAAGACATAGTTAAAGACTAATCCACAGTCAAGTTCGTTATGGTAAGAGCGTAAAGATTTCCCTAGCAGAGTCGACATGCTGTCGCGCCCCCTTTTTCTCGCGAAGCGTTTCGACATTTCTGGGACAACTTCTTTCCGTGAGGGTAGGGAATTGGATTTGAAAGAGTCACCACCTAACGGATTAAGGTGCGTCAGGGCACCTAGAGCAATTAACTCATATAACTAGTCTACATCACCAGAGATCGGGTAAGGGCTCGAAATTACCTTGAGGGAAAGGTGTTAGGAACCTCTCGAGGTCCACAACAGTGGGTCTCGGTCGAACTTAAATTAAGTGAATTAGTCTTAAAAGGGAAGAAAACAATTTGGACAAATACAATATTCAACTTATTTTTACACAGGAGTATGGGGGAGGGCTCCTAAGTTTTTTAGCCTATAGGATCATTGCATGTAATGCTTTGCAACTTCCTCAAGTTGGGGTTTTACTCATATCATTAGCGCATGAGCTATCATTTCCTTTACTACCCAATTACTATCTTCAAGTTGTTACTTAAGCATACTAATTGATTCTAAACTGTACCCTATGCGTGCACTACCAATCCCTTACCTATGGTCCTGGAGGTATTAGGACCTCTATTTGGGATGGTTCTAGACCGACCTATGTTACTTAAAAAATGTGAAATCTAAGCGACACACAAAAAGAAAATAAGACTTTCAGATAAAGTGCAAGTATAGTCTCATATTAACTTCCACACATAAGCAACAAAGCACACAATTGAACCAGTAAACTTATTAATTTAGAAATCCTATAGGCAGGATATCTATGCCAGAAAATAGGATTCAGAGACAAATTTGTTAAGGCGAGCATTAAGACCTATTTGTTTGCCTACTAATTTTATTCAGCATGAATCTGGGCGCTTTAAGCAGAAATGTGTCACAGTTTAAACCCAGAATCATTAATAAGTTCTACGAATCTATTGGCCAAGTGATTTACAAGAGCGGTTGAATTCAGAATAGACTAACAGGATCCTATAGGCATGATTTTTATGAGTTTGTCAATTACATACCTATAGGCATGATTTCTAAGTGTAGCATTGATTTGAACTCATAAAGACAGTTTTATTCCTTTTAGATCCTATAGGCATGCTTTCTAATTGCTGAATTGATTTAAACCCCTATAGGCATGATTTCCAATTGCTAGGTTGATTCAAACTACTACAGGCAGGATTTCTAAGTTATAGAACTGATTTCACCACATAGGCATGATATCTATTAGTTTTAAATCCTATAAGCATGATTTCTAGGTTTGAAACATATATATACTCCTATAGGCATGATATCGTATTTAGACAGAAATTCACAGATTGCCAGGAAGTATAATTGACTCAAACAAATAAGGTCCTATAGGCATGGTCACTAATACATATTTAGTTGAAAATATGTGTAGATCCTATGAACATGATTTCTAATGCGGAATCAAACATGAAGTCCTATAAGCAGGGTTTCTAGCATGCAAATGTGCAGCAGAATTAAAATGATCATGAAAAATCCTAGAGGCAGGATCTCTAAGCACAGTTTAGTATCCACATAATTCAATCAGCATAATTAATTCCTATACGCAGGATTTCTACCCAATTTTAACAAAAGATATAAGAATAACCCCTCAGGTTTACTAATTAACCCCAAATCCATTATTATAGAGATTATTACAACCATGAAATCGAATGAATTACATAATAGTAACGATTACACTATAGGGAGCCTTCATATGCACAATCTAAACCTGGGAACAAGTCCTTCAAACATAACAGCTCTGAAGTATAGCAGTGATCCATTCACAACACATTAAAACTAGGCTTCCAATGTGTCAAAATTCCCAAAGAGCTTCAGGGACCCCGAGCAATGTTCATACTAGAACCATATATTCAGCATAGAGTTCATAAAAGATTGGAAAAACCAGTCTCAATGTGTCAGAGTTCAAAGGAGTCTGAAGGACCCTAGGCAGAGCTCACATTGAGGGTAGTGAGAACCCACATGACTAAGAGTAGGTAGGAGTTTGAAAACTAGTGAATAAAGGGTAAGGGGGCAAGTTTTTAAATAGTTCAATTTTTAGAAGAGAGAAAGTTCAGAATACAGAGTTGCAAGCAGAACTGCTCCAAGAAACAAACAAGGTTCAGATTCAGCATATAGTTCAAACATGGTGAAGTTTGATTAAGCTGAATGCTTATGCTAGAATTTGAAACAGTCATGGCTTAGTCACAGAAGGATTAGGTAGTAAAAACTTGAATTGAACAGACATGACAGATGAGTTAAGCACAAACACACTTGATTACAAACAGATCAAACCTTAAACCAACTTATGAGAGGATTCCTGTTATTCTAAATAACTTAGTCTTAAGTTAACAGTATTATCAAATTACCAGATAAAGGATAGAATCATTCTAGGAATTGAAACATGCTAGTCACACAAAGTATAGAGAAGGAAATTGCAAAGGTTAAGGCATGCCAGTTGAGAAGAAAGCAAGTAAAGGTCTAGTAATAGTTTAATTCCAGTGTAATTTGGCCTTGGCTTTTAGCCGGCCAAACAATAGCTACTTAGTGCAGAAATCATAACATGAGTAAGAGTGAGAGCTTAAGTTTTAGTAGTGAGAATAGGAGATTTCAAGTCTTGTCTAAAGGTGAATGAAGAAGGGTTTAAATAAAGGAATTAAACACACAAACATGGAAAAACCAATTAGTCAAACACTAGGAAGGTAAGTGTTTAAATCAGTAAAATTGAACCCTAAACTTTAGGTGAGGATACACAAAATCAGTATTGAAAAGGTAAAGAATCCCATAAGGAATACCAGATTTGGTTCAAGTAAAATGGGTCTGAAACCCTAATTTAGGTAAATCCAAAAATCATTAGAGAATAATGGCAAAGAATCACGTACTAGCACAAAAATGAACGTAGACATGGATTATTCAAAAGAAGAGTAGGATTGAACCAGATTAGGTTCAAGTAAAAGGGTTTGAAACCCTAAATTTAGGTAAACCGTAAAATCGGCAGAAAATAAAGCAAATAATCACATATTTGCATAAAACGACATAGATGGGAGATTATTCAAAAGGAAACGCAGAATCGAACCAGAAAAAGATCTAAAATCATAATTTAGGGCAAAATAAGGTAAAAACAAATGAAATTCGTTAGATTAAACAGAAATAAGGAAAGTATTGGTCAAATACAAAAAAGGAAAGAGTATCAATCAGAGATCCGGAAAGAACAAAGAAAAGTCTCAAACCCTAGTTGAGACAAATGCTTTGAATCGGACCAGAGATACGAGAATCGTTCAATAAAACTTGTATATGGATGGAAGATCGTCCAAATCTTCACAGAATCCGAGTGAATCTACTTGCTATTGAGGTAGTTCTTGCCAAAAATAGGACAAGAATCTAAGTAATACCATATACGAGCATATAATGATAGAGTAACACAAAATAGGTATGTAAATCATGGATTGATTCCATGTTTGAGCCGGAATAGGAGAGATTTGAGGGTGACGATGCTAGGGTTTGATAGCGACGGAGAGGGCGTTGAGAGCGTTTAAGGGCACCGAGTTTAGAAGGAATGGGTTAGGGTTTCTGGTAGGATATAATTAAAAGGGGGCGGGGGATTGGGGGCCTTTGATCTTCTGAGATCAACGGCCAGGATTAGATTTTAGTAGCCGGGCGGATTATTTAGACGGGTATGGGTATGGGTAGTTGGGTTAGTGTATTGGGTATGGGGTTATTGGGCTGGATAGGGTATTGGGCTGGGTAGGATCCGAAAATTAATTAGGAAATGGGCTATATTTTAAATGCCCATTTAAATTACTAAAATAATTTATAAAAATAATTAGTAAATTATAAAAATGTCATTTATACATGAAAATAATTTAAAATAATCAATTAAGGTTATAAAAATATAAAAAGTCATTTTCTGTATAGATAATATAATTATACATATATATGGGCTATTATTGCAAAATGTGCAATTCTAGCCTTAAAAATATAAATGTAATTATAAAAATATAATTAAAATATTTAAGCATTATATGGGTATGAATGATAAATTTGAAATCATCATAAATAATTATATGAGGGATAATTATTGGATATTTGTATAATAAAAAATACCGAAATAAATTGATTTAAAACCCTTAAAATTATAGAAATATGTGTATGTTTGTAAATACATGTGCACTATTTTGAAGATATATATGTATATTTATAAATATATAAGAGAAAAATCGGGTATCAACAGTTGTTATGGAGAATTCCTCCTAGTGGATCAACCCCAACAAAACATGTGCCTATCATTCAGGCATGAAGGGTCATACAACTAATGAGTGCCGCATATTGAAAGACAAGATTCAGACATTGATCGACACTAAGGCCACACATGCAAAGGAATACCAGACTGGCACCGATGATCTATGGAGAAAGGTACAAGCGAGAGAGTATTCTGTTTGATCACTTGAACAAAACTCCCGCTCAAATATCCATTTTGTCACTACTGCAACTCGGATGCGCACAAGAATGCTTAATAAAAGTGTTAAATGAAGCTTATGTACCCACCAACATCACTAGTGGAGAGATGGCTAATATGGTCGGACAAGTATTGGAGAGCCATAAAGTCACTTTTCATGAAGATGAAGTACCACTAGAAGGACTGAGCCACAACATGGCGCTACATCACAGTGCAATTTGAGGATAAGTTCATCGCTAGGGTCTTGATTGATGGGGGTTCAAGTCTCAACATATCCCCATTGACTACTCTGAAGAGACTGGGTAAAGTCCTGCACGAGATACAGATGGGAAGCATGAATGTGAAGGCGTTTAATGGATCTCAGAGAGCCACAATTGGAGAAATCAACCCCAATCTACAGATGGCCCGACTTGGTTTGATGTCGAGTTCCAAGTGCTAGATATATTCATTACTTACAACCTATTGCTGGGGCAACCATGGATACATGCCGCCGGCGCAGTGACTTCTACCCTGCATCAGGCTATGAAGTTTAAGTGGAATCATCAGGAGGCGATCATTCATGGAGATGGAAGTAACCCCATCTACACCAATCAGATCGTTCTAGTCATCAAAAATAAAATGAAGCTAGGTGGAGAAATATACCATCATATTGAACGAGACAACACAATTGAAAGGACCAATGGTGGAGCAACAAAATAGAAATCATACTGCTATGGATGTGGTATAAACCCGACAAGGGTCTCGGAAAAAATATTTAAGGGATCACCAATCCTGTACAACCATACTGTCATGGCACGACTTTTGGACTCGGATATGAATACACGTGGCAGGAATACCAGGATTGATCATCACCATGGCGTGCTCCTTATTATCCACTGGAACAAATGGTACCATCGCTGCACTAGATATTGCATCAAGCTGATATGATGTGGGGATCTGAGGAAGATGTAGTCTTAGCTGGCATGAGGAATCTGTTTCTAGATGATGAAGATATGGAATGAAATGTAATAGTTGATCAGGAGGAGGAGGAGGAGGAAGAAGACCTTACCATTATGACCATGGAGAAAGGAGTTTTTCTCAAGAAATGGACCGCTACTGTCACGACCCCAACCCGGTCGTGATGACGCCCAACATACTGCTAGGCAAGCCCGACCTTATTACCACAATTCCCGATAATTAAACAGATCTCAGATAATTAGCACAGTATATCAAAGACTAGAATTACTAATAAAGTGCGAAAATTAATAGAATACATAATACAGCCCCACTAGGACCCGATGTCATGACCATGAGCCTCTAAATACAGAGCTATAATCCTAATACAAGTTTGTCTAAAAGATGGAAATACAGAATGTAAAGATAGAGATAGAAGGGAGAATCTTCGGCTGCGAATGCCATGCAGCTACCTCAAATACTCCCGGAGAATGTCTCTAAAGTGCTGGTCAAAACTTACTCTTCCTGTGAATGCCCTGGATTTTCACACAAGGTGCAGGGAGTAAAGTGAGTACTCCGACCCAGTGAGTAATAAAAATAAATACAGTTCAAAGATAAGAAAACACAGTAAATACACAAAGTAAGCTATAATCCAAATATACAGCAATGTATGGAACTGAACAGTTGAGAAACAATTAAAAATACAAATGCATGAATGCAATACAATGCATATGATGGTACATTCCAGTACTCACTGCGGCGCGCAGCCCGAGCCACCCATAATCATTTAACGTCGACGACGCTCACTAGTGGTGTGTAAAGACTCCGGAGGGGCTCCTACAGCCCAAACGCAATATCAAGCCATCTCGTGGCATCAATCAAATCCTGGCCAGTCATTATTACCTGACCCATTTACATCATATAGTGCCATTGTTACCATTGTTTCAAGTTCCTGCTGCGGCGCGCAGCCCAAGCCACCCATAATGTTTCAAGTCACATCACACAATGCCATTGTTACCACTGTTTTAAGTCATTGTTGCGGCGCACAGCCCGAGCCACCGATAATCAGTCCAGAAAACATCATAAGCCCCATGGGCATTTATAAAACAGTAGTTCTCAGCCCGAAATAACATTTAAAATATCATTTGAGTTTTCAAAACTTAGAAATATGGCTGAGTTTGCAAAATAATATTTAAAACCTTGGACTGAAACCAAATGATACACAAGTCAAGCTAAAGCAGTAATATCAATCCCCGAAGGATTCTACAAGTCGGCACAAGGTCCCAAACATGGCATCCAGCCTAGTAAATATCAATAAAGTACGTGTATCAATCACCGGTATAGTATAAATATCACGCGGGATGGACCAAGTTACAATCCCCAATAGTAACCGACCCCGCACTCATCACGGAGTGCGTGTCACGCCTCAATATAGTGTTACGATGTGAAAGTCCGGGGTTTCAAACCCTCAGAACAGCATTTACATATATTACTCACCTCTAGCCGGCCAAATACTACTCCGCGATGCCCTTTCCTTTCGTATCGACCTCCTCGTGCATCGAATCTGGCCAAAACCACAACGAATACATCACAATAGGCTAAGGGAATATAACCCAATCGAAAAGACTCGAAAAATATCAAAAATCACGAAATTTGCAAAACCCGAGGCCCGGGCCCACATCTTGAAATCCAAAAAATTTTACATCAAAATGTTTCTTATCTCGCCACGAGTCTATACATAGCCACGAGTCTATACATACCAAATTCAAAAGAATCGGAGTCCCTTTGACCCCTCAAATCCCAAATTTAGAATTTCAATCTCAAGCCCTAATTTCTTATAATTTGGCTATGTTTTCATGGATTTCTAGGATGATTCTTTAATAAAAATCATGTATTTAACTCATAAAACTTACCTCCAATCGATCTTAGTTGAAACTCCCTTCAATCCCCGTCCAAAAGCTCTCAAAATGACTAAAAATGGTGGAGAAATGGGGTGTTTTCGCGAATGAAATGTAAACATTCTTCCCAGAATTTTTTTTTCGGAATTACTGTTCACCCGTGTTACTGTTCACGGGGTACTGTTCATGGATGTTGTTAGGGGGTACTGTTCACGGGCACTGTTCATAACTATTGTTCACAGTGCTGTAAAAAAATGCAGCAACTTTATTTTTTTCGTGCCTAAATCGATCCGTTAACCTTCCGATATACACCCGAGCCCCCCGGGACCTCAACTAAAAGTACCAACATGTCTTAAAACATTATCCAAACTTGCTCCAATTGTCAAAACACCTCAACTAATGCCAAAATCATCAAATTACATCGAATTCAAGCCTAAGTTCTTTTAAAAACTTCTAAAACACGCATTCAATAAAAATCCCGACCAAATGATGTCCGAATGACCTGAAATTTTGCACATAAGTCCAAAATCACCTAACGAAGCTACTAAAACTCTCGGATCTCTATTCCGACTCCCGGATCAAAATTTCATCTATAAACCGAAAATCGCCAAAATAGGCTAACTTCTTCAGCGGACCTCCAAAATTACGTCCGATTGCGCTCCTAAGCCTTAAATCATCCCCCGAAACTAACCAAATCATCGGAATTCAATTCCGATCCCTCTAACTCATAAGTCAACATCCGGTTGACTTTTTCAAACTAATTCTTCCTTAAAGAGACTAATTATCCCATTTCCTACCAAACTCGATCCGAATCATCTCAAATTCACCAATTACATATTTTGAAACATGAAGAAGTATATAACGGGGAAAACGGAATGGAAATACATAAGACAACGGGTCGGGTCATCACAGCTGCACCATTCCGGGCCAGTCGAATTCGTGGGTAGCCCGGCAAATTAGCATGAATTACTTTAAAAAATAGTTTTGAGCAATTGAGACATTTTTCAGTATTTTGTTTGGAAATAATTGCTCAAGCCATCGAGCCGCATTTGTCGACATTTTAAAGATTTTATTAGTACATTACTGCTTTTCATATTTACTATTATTTTTACATTTTCTTTTCAGCATTATTATTACCTATCTGGATAAACTACAACTGTGACATGTAATGAGACAACGCAGCATGATGATAGTGACTCAGAGGATCTAGAAGATGATATAATACCCGAGGAAATTTCCAGAGAAGTAGAAGACTTTAAAAACAAACCGAAGTCTAACCTAGAGGAAACTGAGGATGTTTACTTAGGAGTATTCAGAAACGGTCAAGGAAAAGCGTATAAGCATTCATCTATAACTATTAGAGAAGGAAGATTACATCAGATTCCTAAAAGAATATGAAGATATCTTTGCATGGTCCTACGGTGATATGACTGGATTGAACACATCCATAGTGGCCCACAAACCGGATATGAGTTTGAAGTTAAAAGAAGAGGTTACCAAGCAAATCAAAGCTAAGGTTCTCTGAGTGGTCGAATACCCGACTTGGTTGGCTAACATTGTGCCACTTCCGAAGAAAGATGGGAAAGTTAGGGTGTGTGTTGATTACCGGGATCTGAAGCAAGTCCTAAAGATGATTTCTCGTTGCCCAATATACACATACTGATTGACAATTATGCCAAGCATGAGCTCCAATTCTTTGTGAATTGCTTCATGGGATACCATCAGATCTGGATAGATGAAGAGGATGACAAAAATACAGCCTTCATTACACCATAGGGGATATATTGTTACAAAATGATGTCTTTTAGTCTGAAGAACGCTGGAGCTACCTACATAAGGGTCATGACAACCATCTTCCACAATATGATACACAAGTAAATATAGGTGTATGTGGATGATGTTATCATCAAATCTAAAAGGAGTTCGGCTCACATAGCAGACGTGAAGAAATTTTTTTGACTGGCTTTGAAAATACAATTTGAAGTTGAATCCTGTAAAATTTGCCTTCGAAGTCCCGGCTAAAAAGTTGTTAGGATTCATCGTCAGTCACCAAAGGATTGAGTTAGACCCATCAAAAGTCAAAGCTATCCAAGACTTTCCACCTCCAAAAATTAAGAATGATTTCATGAGTTTTTTAGGGCACCTCAATTACATCAGCCGCTTCATAGCACAATCAATTGTGATATGTGAGACAATCTTCAAAATGCCGAGGAAAGATGTTGAAGCAAGCTAGACTGAAGAATCCCAGAAAGCCTTCGACAAAAACAAGGAGTATTTATCTAAACCGCCCATTCTGGTTTCACTAGAACCAGGAAAACCTCTGCTGCTTTATGTGTCCGTATTAGATGGTGCTTTTGGTTGCATTTTGGAACAACATGATGAATCTAGAAGAAAGGAGCAGACGATATATTATTTGAGCAAGATATTCACACCTTATGAATCTCGGTACTCTTTGCCGGAATGCACCTGCTATGCTTTGACATAGATAACTTAGAAGTTGAGGCATTATTTCTGTGCGTACACTACATATCTCATATAAAGGGTGAATCCGCTAAAATACATCTTTCAGAAACCCATGTCTACGGGTAAGTTATCAAAGTGGAAAGTATTGTTGAGTGAGTTCGACATCGTCTATGTAACTCAGAAGGCGGTCAAAGTGCGAGCATTAGCGGATCATCTGACATAAAATCCTGTAGACGGGGAATACGAACCATTGAAAATGTATTTTCCCGATGAGGAGGTGTCATTTGTAGGGGAAGATATCGCTGAGGCATATGATGGTTGGAGGATGTTCTTCGACGGAGAAGCAAACTTCAAAGTAATAGGTATCGAAGCCGTCTTAGTATCGAAAACTGGCCAACACTATCTGGTATCCGCAAAACTCAAGTTTCCATATACCAACAAGATGGCTGAATATGAGGCCTACATCTTGGGAATCTGTTTGGACATTTACATGAATGTTCAGGAGCTGCTGGTAATCGGATATTCCAATCCTTTGGTTCACTAGGTTCTAGGAGAATGGGCTACAAAGAACACCAAAATTGTGTACAAGAACTGATCAAAAGGTTCACAAAGATAGAATCCAAACATGTTCCGAGGATTCAAAATGAGTTTGCAGATGTGTTAGCCACTTTGTCTTTTATGATACAACACCCAAATAAGAATATCATCGATCCTATCCCAATAGGAATTCTTAAGCAACCAACATATTGTGCTCACGTTGAAGAAGAGATTGATGAAAATCCGTGGAATACTTGGCAAAGGAAGAATATCCAGAGTATGCTACCCATACTCAGACATGCACGCTTCGAAGATTAGCCAACAATTTCTTTCAAAGAAGAAGAATTCTATATAGAAGGACTCCTGACCTGGGATTACTACAGTGTGTCGATGCCAAGGAGGCGTTCGATTGCTCGAGGAAGTACATGCCAGAACCTGTGGACCCCACATGACTGATTTTGTTGTGGCTAAGAAAATACTACGAGCATGGTATTTCTGGATGACTATGGAAACAAATTGCATCAGGTATGTTCAGAAGTGTCACCAGCGCCAGATACATGCTAACATGATACGAGTACTACCCAGTGCCACCAGCGCCAAAAGTGTCACCAGCGCCAGAAGCTGCCATTTGCTTTACTTGGATATCGTACCACAGTTTGCACATCAACTGGGGCAACTCCATACCTACTGGTTTATGGTACTGAAGTCGTTATTCCTACTGAAGTAGAAATTCATTCTTTAAGAATCATGTAAGAAGCTGAGCTTAGCGATGGGAATGGGTACGAAGTCGGTATGAACAACTAGATCTCATTGATGGAAAAAGAATGAATGTGGTATGTCATAATAAACTCTACTAGAACAGAATGGCAAGAGCTTTCAACAGAAAGGTCAGATCAAGACAATTCACACCAGGGCAATTAGTGCTAAAACGAATCTTCCCGCACCAAGATGAAGCCAAGGGGAAATTCTCACCGAATTGGCAGGGCCCTTACATAGTTCACCAGGTATTGGCAGGAGGATCACTTATACTCGCAGAAATGGATGGAAAAATTTGGCCAAAACCTATCAATCCAAATGCAGTTAAGAGATACTATGTTTAAGATTGTTGTATTTTCTATCTGATGTAACTGAACTACGCTTGAACTGATTCCCGTTTAAGAGGGGATACATAGGAAGCCCTGTGTTTTAGGTCACATCCTAATAAAATCTCCATTTTCCATTGATCAGAAACTGGGGCAAGATCTTGAGTTTATCCAATTTCATCACATTTGGAACAGCCGAGGAATGTGTTGTTAGAAGTATGCACTTAAACTAGGGTAGAATTTTGAGGAGGACCCTTAAAATTCTAAAGCAATGAGGTTGCAATGTCTCTGCGTCACAGTCACCAGTTCATCTAAATTATTTGATCTCGCCCATTATCATATATTTCAAACAACTTCATTTCTACAAAAAAAAATTGTCAAATGCATGCATGCTTTTCGAAAACTTTGTTTCTATGGTAGCCAGATATTACCCAGGGTGACTCAAGCGGGACCCCAAAAGAGGAGTAAAGGCGAAGCAAGGAATCAAGAGCATGAACCAACTGCGCTCCGTAAAACTCACAATTTTTCTTTGAATGTAGGCATAATGAACATAACAGTAATATTCGCAAATACATACACGCAACAAAATTGCTATCTTCATAACAACTAAGTTGGCAAATGAAAACACATCAAGCTAAGAAATACTTTACCCTCTCGCAGTTATTCATTGCTTTTCTTGCATAGGTTTAAGCACTGCCCTCATCATCGCACCAGGCTAAACACTAACTTTTTTGTACGAGACTAAGTACTGTCTCCATTCCTTGCATAAGGCTAAGTAATGCCTTTCTTTGTATGAGACTAAGCATTATCTCCATTCCTTGCATAAGGCTAAGCACTGCCTTTCCTTGCATGAGACTAAGCACCGTCGCCATTTCTTGCATAAGTCTAAGAACTGCCTTTCTTTGGATGAGACTAAGCATTGTCTCCATTCCTTGCATAAGGCTAATCACTGCCTTTCTTCGCATGAGACTATAAACTGTCTCCATTCCTTGTATGAGGCTAAGCATTGCCTCTATTATTGCACAAGGCTAAGCATTGCCTTTCCTTGCCAGAGACTAAACATTGTCTTCTTTCCTTGGATGAGGCTAAGTATTGCCTCTATTACTGCATAAGGCTAAACATTGCCTCTCCTTGAATGAGACTAAGCATTGTTTCTACTAGATCTTTGCGTAGGGATAAACACTTCCCTCACCTTGCATAAGGCCGAACACTACCATTCTTTGAGACTAAGCACTGACTCCACTTTTTTCATGAGACTAAACACTACTCCGCTATACTGCATAAGGATAAACAATATTTCCTTTCCTAATATAGGGCTAAGCATTGCCCTTACCTCATACAAGATTAAGCCTTGTACTGTCTCGTCCTCGCATACGACTGAGCATTACCTATTTCCTTTATCAAACAACCAATATCTCTGCATTTTTTGCATTTCATGGGATAAATATCGCCGCATTATCCGAAGGCATCATAGTCCGAAGGCACCATCCTCATGGCCTGAAGACATCATTCCATGGCCTGAAGATCTCTCGAAACTATAGATCATTATTCAAAGGCGTCACATTCTAGAGGCACCATCCTCATAGCCCGAGGACACCATTTCATGGCCTGTGGATCCCTTATCATACGCTCCATGGCCTAGGACGTCATGGTCTAAGGACATCATCATCATCGTCCAAAGACAACCTTCATGGTCCAAATGGAATTTGCATCATGTTTAAATTTTTGCAATAACCCATATATATATTCGCATGGACCGTGTTTTAAGTTTTGCAGGTAAATCGGGAGGTAACCGTTCTATAAACAGGAGCAATCTTCGCTCCACTTACTGTTCACAACGTTCACATCTATTGACTACCTTCAAACGTAACTGACAACCAATAATTAACTATTTATTACTCCATAACCTATCAATTATATGCGTTATGATACACCCGTAACGTTCAAACTTGCATTCATGACTCCACCTAAAATTATCCATTACTTATGATAATATGCTGCCAAAAAGAGCCTTTTCAAAACATACGACTACTCTTATAACAACTCCATCGGTTTTGTTCGTCGTTAGATCCAGAATTACACGCGGCCTGGTTTTTGTAATATCGGGGATATGTAGGAAACTCAAGAACCAGGGTTCGGACCCCATTTTTTTTTCAAATTACATCATTCCCCATTTAATTCGGATAAAATTGGTCATCATTTTTTTTACCCGACAACTCTTTTATCATTCCCGAGTAAAGAGTGGCAGCTTTTGATACCCAATTTTACCCTCATATTTTTAAAAATATATATATATATTTTCAAAATATCAGTTTACATAATTACTTAATTTACAAGATTTATACAAGCATTTTCTATAATTTTTTATAATTTTTAGAGCTTTAAAATTAGTTTTCCTGCATTTAAATAACTTGAATATTTATTAATTATCTCTTAAATTATTTTATGATGACTTACTCATCCAAAATTATTATTTTCATCCACATATATATTTCATAATATTTTCACTTCATTTGTATAATTATATTTGTATCTTTAGACTATTCACATAATTTTGCAATAATAGTCTATATTCTACACATAATTACAATATTTACACCAAAATAGCATTTTATATTCTCATAATATTAGATTTTTATTTTCAATCATTTTACAACGTAGTTAATATTTCTATTATTTATAAATTATTGTAAATAATTTTCGTGTATTTTATTATATAGCCCATATATGGATAATTTCGGACCAAAATAGGCCCAAAACTGTTGGCCCATCCCATTAAACCCTTCAACAGACCAAACAAAACAACCCCTTTATTTAACCCGGTCATGACCCATTTTAAACAACCCGCCTCACTCTTTCTTCTATCTCAGCCGCTGATCTGTGATATCAACGGCCACCTACTCTCATTTTTAATTAACCCAACCCCAAACCCTAATCTTTATTCTGCACCTAACAGCCGCCCCAAACCCTTTCGAATGTTCTCTCATCTCTAAGAAAAACACTAGCATCCGCTTCTAATTATCTCCGATTCCAACCTAAATATGGAGTCAATCCATGATTTATTCACCTATTTCGAGTTACTGTGATGGTGTATATGCACTTGTGGTGTTACTTAAAGTTCTTGCCTTACTTTTGGCAAGAACGATCTTCTAAGATTTGGCTTGGTTGACTCTAATTCTGTGGGTATTTGGACGATGTCTCGTCTATATCCATCATACAAGGAAGGATCCTTGATTCTTGGTCCGATTATCATATGTCTGGACCCAACTAGGGTTTGAGAATTTCCTTTTGCTTTGCTGATTTTGATTGCATGTCATATATTCTTTTCTTTCTTGTGTTTGAGTGATAATTTTCCATGTTTATCTTCTTAATTTGAACACTATATAAACCCCTCCCCAATTTTCCCTTTAGACAGACCTTATCACTACCAGATTATTACTGATATTACTCTCACTATTCTCTTTTTTCACTCGTTCACTTATTCTGATACACTCGAATATTTTCTAAAATTATTGAATTCTTGGCCGACAGAAATTCAAGGCCATAATACTATTAAAACGGCCTCCTCCGGTGCAAGCACTGCTCGGAGCCCTTCTCGAGACTCTTGTAAACTATGAAGCATCGAGGATTTGGAGTTCCATTGTCTTATTTCAATTGCTGCTACTGAATCACTACCAATATTCTAAACTCCTCACTCTTTTGCTTGTTTAACTTTGCTACTGGTTAGTGTCCTTGACCCTTACAATTTTAACTTTCTCCCTTTCTGTTTGTCTATGACATATGTGTTGTGTGTGCCAATGTTGTTTAAACTTTTTGTAAGCATGATTCAGTTTTCCTTGCTATTCATGGATCCCTGATACTTCTTTGGTGTATTCTTTATTGCAATTATATTGTCTTAACAATGCCCCACAGTTCCATTTTCTTTAGTAGTTAAATTCAGTAGGCTTCAACACATGTAATATGTTTTCATTATGGGAATGGATTCTAGTCTTCTTAAGTGCTACTAAACTAATGTGTGTTCCCTACCTTGTCATATATCTCTATGTCTACATCTCAGACCTTGTTGAGTTATTCTTGCCCAACATAATAAATTTTTAAGGCTGTATTGATTAGCTAAGGCATGTTTCCATGCCATTTAAATTCTAATGTGTGTTTGATTTGTTAATCTGTTGTATTTATAATTGCTTCTAGGGAAAATTTCTATGTTATCTTCTCTCAATGTCTAAGTAATTGGTATGAGTGGTTATACTTGTCTGTCCTATTCCTCTTAAGTGATATATATTCTCATGCGTTTTGGCACTGTTGTGGTTTGTTGTAGACTATACTACTAGGTTGGTGTTGTATTGCTTGTGATCATGTTAGGCTCCCATGTTAGAAATTTTCATGTCAAATTGCAATCCCTCTGAATATAATTATTTTAAATAAGGCTAACTTGTCTAATGTCTTCTCTGACTAATTCTGGCTAATATCTTGTGCTAAACTTCATTTCTTGAAACTTAGCATGTGTGTGTGTTTACCTTGTTAACTCAATAGACCTGCTTCTTAAGCCCTCTTAATGTGTGACTGTATTCAGCATGCTACACCCTTTCCTTTGTTGAATAATTGCTCAATATGGTGTTAGTTCTATGTCAAACTTGCTATGTTAAAGCTATCCACCTAGTTGTCATGTTCAAGCCCTCTTGTTTGACAAATCTTGTTCCCTTAGCTTCTAAAAAGTGATGATATGTTCATGTAATCGTATCCCTATAAGGTATCACTGTTAATCGACTTTAGAGTTGTCAATTGGTTGCCATGTATCGTTCATCCCTCTAAGCATGATACGAGTTCATGTATGGCCCTGGGTTGTCAATTGATACACTCTCACATTTAAGGTATGCTTGGATCTGGGTCTACTGTTCGTGTGAAAAATAAGCTTGATGAAGGCCCAGATGTTACTGGGTTATTTTTCTTTTGGGCCTTCTCTGTTTATTAGGCCATTAGTCTTTTAGTATGTAATATTTGTACTTGTATTCATTATTTTGGGCCTGTAATAATTTACAAACAAAATAGACAGGGGAAATTAGTAAAAGGGGGATAGGCTACTCAAATTCTCACATGAATGGGAAGAAAGCATGTCTATAGTATCTATGTGGTCTATTTGCTATTTGCTTTACATGTTTTTAGTTTCATGTGTAGAAAGCACGCCTATAGGAGTCACGCACACACACCTCACTTAACTGGTCAAAATATGTTATTTCAAGTATTTTCTATACCTATTTTCATGTCTACTACTGTATACACTTAGACAACATACATGTAGGATGCAATAGCACATGCCTCTCTAATCTAGATACCATGTTTATAGGACTTCAAATAATCAATTGGTCAAATTGCTTCTATTACTTTAGTACTCTATCCATATATATATATATCATAACTATAGGATTCTAATCTTTTAATATACTATTTATGTGCCTTTCGTTACATTGCCACACTTAGATGATATGTCTATAGGAATAAAGTGTTATAAAATCAACTTAATTGTTAATTGTTAGAAATCCTGCCTATAGGAAGTTATTGTGCGCATAAGAACTATTTAGTAGATCAACGTTGTTAGTACTAGACTCTCAAAGTTGTCTAACTGTCTAATCATGCAACTCTTAGAATTCATGCTTATAGGACATTAACGTCTGCCTCAAGTGCACGCTTATGAAATTAGCATTAGTAATCTGGTAACGCGTATCACTTTATTACCACACCAACACTTAGAAATTATGCTTATAGGACTTGCGATGTTTTAACCTGCCTATACACTACTTATACAATGCTGAATCCAGAATCACCTAGAAAACATGCCTATAGGACTTTAAATTTTGACTCTGAAATTATGCCCTGCCTGAACTGCCCGCATGCATTTGTTGTTATGTGTGGAGGCTAATTTAGGCCTTTACATGTCTTTACGTAAAGTCCTATCTGTTTTGAATGTTGCTTAGTTTTTTCATTTTGAGCAACCTAAGTCTAGTCTAGAACCACCCAAATATAGGTCCAAAGCCTCATGGACCATAGACATGGGACGGGTAGCGGGAGATGATAGTTTGTGCCCGTTGAATAATATGAGCAACTCCTATCTAAAGGAAGTTGTGAAGTATTATTGATATTACAAGGGGTAATCCTTTAGGCTAAAAAACTTAGGACCCCACTTTCCTTTTATATACTTGCTATTTACACTTAGTCACTTAACATAGACCAATGTATTTGTACCTTTGTAATCATTAAGGATTTGATGACCCAGCCTAATTACATAATCCACATAGTTTAGAGTTCGTCTGGGACCCACTAGTTAAAATAGAGTTATTTGCAAATAGGTATCCTAACGCACCCCAAATAGTTAGGTGGTGACTTTTCTCTGTTAATACCTCCTTTAAAAAGAGTTGTCACATATCGAAACCCGCTTTTGTGAAAAAGCAAGGTGTGACAGCAATATCAGCAAAAGTTTTGATGCTATCATTGTGGGTCAAGTTAACCTTCAAATTTTTCTAATTATTGGGAAGAGACCGAATCACTACCCGACCCTACTGCACATCAGAGAGAACATGACCAAAACTTTTAAACCTTACCCTTAGATATTTCTTGACCCTGTGACCATGACGCTTTTTTTTACGTGTCAAACTTGATTGTCAGTTGTCAAAGGTGAGTCACAATTGTACGCATATATGCCTTGCTTAAATGTGTCCCCGTGGGTTGAGCAGTAGGATATTGCTCATATTCGTAGATGAGATCATCAACAACTGAACTTACAATAATTCCACGTTCAGTGGAATCTTTCTTTTTCCAAATATTGTCAGTTTTCAGATCCCTCCTGTGCTGCGCAGTGTTATCCTCCTCTTGGTGACTCATAACATGGTTAATACTCTCAAAAGAATCTTGTTCTTCTGGTACATACGACATCTTATGACTCGAGATATTGTAATTTTTACCATTTAATTTGTAACCTAGTTTAAGTCAGCAATGATACTTTTCGATGTCATGTCTGTTATTAGAGAGAATTACAAGTTTAATCCATCAATATATACTTAAGTCAATTCATGTATGTGACTACACACTCAAGAAAATTAATTATAATATTAATTTTACGTTTATTATAGAATCAAAAGGTCACTATGTTTCTATTCATCATCTATATCAACATATTTTTATTTAAATTAAAATTACTTCTTAGTGTTGTCACGACCCAAATTTTCTACCTTCGGGATCGTGATGGCGCCTAATATTGTACTCGTTAGCCAAGCCAACATTACAAAATATTTCACATGTTTCCTTTATCTTTTAACAATTAATACTTAACAAAAGTGAATCAGCGGAATAAATACAGAAGAACAGAATTTAACAAATTATCATTATACTAATAACGAAATCTTAATAATAATCCAACCATAACTTGTGTCACAACTCACGAACAGTCTAGGAATACTACAAACAAAGGTCTGAACAAAGAAATATACATCTGTCTCGAAAGTAGATAAAATAGAAAAGAGATAGGATAACGCCAGGGCATGCGGACGCCTGCAGGAATACGTTGGGTCTCCAATGGACTAAAGGCAGCCACCCAAACTCTACTCATAAGGTCCGGCACCGAGATCTGCATAGAAAGTGCAAGGTGCAGTATCAGTACAACTGACCTCATGTACTAGTAAATGCCGAGCCTAAACTCGGCGAAGTAGTGACGAAGCTAGGAAACGACAACCAACATAAACCTATGCAGTTAAATAATATAAGAGCAGAGTAACAATAATAGAATCTAAACAAAAATTAACAGGAAGGGGCAACATGTTATGGGGGGTACCAGAATAAGGAATCACAGAAATAATGAAATGAAACAATTAATGCACTTGAAACGATAACAACAAATAATCACAGCAAACAAAAATGCACGGCATCACCCTTCATGTTTTTACTCTCAATCCTCACCATGCACTCAATAATAGAAATGTGCACGACATCACCCTTCGTGCTTTATCACTCTTCCTCACCATATGAATAATAGAAATGTGCACGGCATCACCCTTCATGTTTTATCTCTCTTCCTCAGCATACGCATCAATATAAATGTAAATGTGCACGACATCAACTTTCGTGCTTTATCACTCTTTCTCACCATATGCATAAGTATGAATGTTCACGACTCCATCCTTTGTTCTTTATCACTCTTTCCTCACCCAAACAATAGAAATAATAATATCCCGACAAGGGAATCAGCTATAACCAATCTCGTTTCAACAGCTAAATTCACAATGTAAGTCTCAACTTGAGTCAACACTCAACAACTACCCAATAACAAGAAAATATAACCAAACTTGTTCAACATGGAGAGTAACCAACTTAAGCATGAACAATACGTAATAAAGGACACAATGGTTACAAGTATAAAGCGCATTTGCATGCTATGACCCAACAACAACATATAGATACTCGTCACCAACCTATATGTCGTACTTAACAATTAAACACATAGCAAGTAAGAAAACAACACTTATTCTCTCAAGCTAAGGTTAGACCAAACACTTACCTCGATTCAACTGCCAAAATTCAAGCCTCAATTACCGCTTTTCCTTTGATTTCCACTTACAACCCACCCGAATCTATGCATAATTAACTAATTAACATCAATTAATGCTAAATAAACCAATTCTAATGCATGAGTATAGCTTTCCCAATGTTTTTCCCAAAACATTATAAACCGGCCCCGGGTCCGCTTGGTCAAAACTAGAAGTTCGAACCAATACCCGACTACCCATTCACCCATGAACCCAAATATGCATTTGGTTTTGAAATCTGACCTCAATTTGAGGTCTAAATTCCCAAATTTCAAATTCCTAAATTCTACCCAAAATACCTAATTTTTGATAAAACCCCTAGATTTTGACATGAAATCATGTAAAAAGATGAAATAGATTGAAGAAAATGAGTTATAAGTTGTTTACCTATGATTTGGGGAAGAACTCTCCATAAGGAAATCACTTATGGGAGCTTAAGGTTTGAAAATTTAAGAAGTCAAGTGAAAATCCCGTCCAGTTGTTGTTTTGATCAGGTGTAGATATCGCTATTGCGACCTGAGCTTCACAATTGCGAAGCTCGCAAATGCAAAAGTCCATCGCAAATGAGAGAATCATCACACCACTGCTATTTTCGCAAAACCAACCACCGCAATTGCGATAAAAAGATCGCAAATTCAGTCACCCCCTTCCCAGACTCTCTTCCCAATTGCAAAGTTATGTTTGCATTTGCGAACTAAGCCAGCTCAGGCCTTCTTCGCATTTGCGACAAAGGCCTCGCAATTGACATCACTGTTTTCCTTGCAATTGCAAACTCTCGCCTCGCAATTGCGAGATTAGAGGGCAACACCAGAACTGTAGCACCTCCAATTTTCTTTCCAAGTCCAAAACACTTTGTAGCCTATCCAAAACTCACCTGATCCCTCGAGGCTCCAAACCAAACATGCATACAAGTCTAAAAATATCATATAGACTTGTTCATGTGATCAAATCACCAAAATAACATCTTAAACAACGAATTTAACACCAAAACTCATGAAATTTTCAAGATAGTTCAAACTTCCTATATTCTCAACCAAAGGTCCGAATCACGTCGAATTACTTCCATTTCTCACCAAATTTTATAGATAAGGTTTATTATAATAGACCTGTACCAGGCTCCGAAACAAAAATAAGGGCCCGATACCATGAAGTTCAAACACTATTCAATTTCTAAAACTCCTTATATTTTCCAGCAACAATTTTCTTCAAAAATTTATTTCTTGGGCTAGGGACATTGAAATTCGATTTCGGGCATACGCCCAAGTCCCATATTTTACTACGGACCTTCTGGGACCGTCAGAACACGGGCCCGAGTCTATTTACCTAAGATGTTGACCGAAGTCAACAAAAAATCACCTTTTAAGCCAAAATCCTAAAAAAATTCACATAATGGCTTTCCGGATATACGCCCATACTGTGCATGCAAATCGAGGAGAATGAAAATGAGGGTTTTAAGGCCCCGGAACACAGATTCAGATTCTAAAACACAAGATGACCCCTTGGGCCATCACATTCTCCACCTCTAAAACAATCGTTCATCCTCGAACGGACATAGAAAAGTACTTGAGTTGGTGAAAAGATTGGGATATCGGCTCCGCATATCAGAATTGGACTCCCAAGTAGCTGCCTCAACAGGATTATCTCTCCACTGCATATAAAGCGAAGGGTAACTCTTTGACTTCAATTGACAACCTGCCAGTCTAGAATAGCTACCGACTCCTCCTCATAGGTCAAGTCCTTGTCCAACTGGATAGTGCTGAAGTCTAACACGTGGGAGAGATCACCGTGATACTTCCGAAGCATGGACATATGAAACACTGGGTGCACAGCTGATAAACCCGGTGACAATGCAAGTCTGTAAGCCACCTTTCCCACTGGATCAAGGAACTCAAAAGGCCCGAAGAACCTAGGGCTTAGCTTGCCCTTTTTCCCAAATCTTGTCACGCCCTTTATGGGCGACACCCGAAGCAACACTCGCTCTCCGACCATAAATGCCACATCACAAACCTTACGGTCGGCATAACTCTTTTGCCTGGACTGAGTTGTACAAAGCCTATCCTGAATAATCTTGACCTTATCCAAGGCATCATGTACTAAATCTATACCCAACAATCGATTTTCCCCCGGCTCAAACCACCCAACGAGCGATCGACACCATCTACCATATAATGCCTCATAGGGAGCCATCTGAATGCTCGACTAATAAATATTATTGTAGGCAAACTCTGCTAATGGTAAGAACTAATCCCAAGAACCTCCAAAGTCAATACACATGTTCGGAGCATATCCTCTAAAATATATACGCTCGGATTGTCCGTCTATCTGAGGATGAAATGATGTGCTCAAATCGACTTGCGTACCCAACTCACGCTATACAGTCCTCCAGAAATGCGAGGCAAACAGTGTACCTCAATCAAAAATGATAGACATGGGCACACCATGAAGACGGAAGATCGCACGGATATAAATCTCTTGCCAATCTCTTAGAAGAATAGGAAACTGCCACAGGAATGAAATGAGCCAACTTAGTCAGCCTATCCATAATAACCCATACTGCATCGAACTTCCTCTGAGTCCATAGGAGTCCAACAACGAAGTCCATAGTAATACGCTCCCACTTCCACTCAAGAATCTCAATCTGCTGAAGCAAACCACCAGGTCTCTGATGCTCGTACTTTACCTGCTGACAATTCAAACACCAAGCTACGTATGCAACAGTATCATTCTTCATCCTCCTCTACCAATAATGCTGCCGCAAGTCCTGATACATCTTAACAGTGCTCGTATGAATAGAATACCGGGAACTATGTGCCTTCTCTAGAATCAACTCACGAAGTCCATCCATATTAGGCACACAAACTCGACCCTGCAACCTCAAAACTCCGTCATCTCCAACTGTAACCTGCTTGGCACCTCCGTGCCACACTGTGTCTTTAAGGACAAGAAAATGAGGATCATCATACTGATGATCTATAATACACTCAAATAATGAAGAAGGAGCGACTGTGCAAGATAGAACACGGCTAGGGTCAGAAACATCAACCCTCACGAACTTATTAGCTAAGGCCTAAACATCCAAAGCAAGCACTCTCTAACCGACTGGAATATATGTGAGGCTGCCCATACTGGCTGACATCTTGCTCAAAGCATTGGCCACCACATTGGCCTTCCTAGGATGATACAAAATGGTGATATCATAGTCTTTCAATAGCTCTAACAACCTCCTCTGCCTCAAATTTAACTCCTTCTGCTTGAACAAGTATTGCAAACTCTTGTGATCCGTGAACACCTCACACGACACGCCATATAAATAATGCCTCCAAATCTTCAACGCGTGAACAATGGCTACTAGCTCAAAATCATGAACTAGATAATTCTTCTCGTGAATATTTAACTATCGCGAAGCATATGCAACAACCTTGCCATCCTGCATCAACATCGCACCAAGTCCAATACGAGATGCATCACAATATAATGTATATGGCCTTGAAACTGTGGGCAATACCAACACCGGCACCGTAGTAAAAGTTGACTTGAGCTTCTAAAAGCTCGCCTCACACTTGTCCGGGGGTTGCTATAATCATGACATGACATTATCCTTCATGCATTACCACTCATATCATGACACATCATCACACTTCATGCTTTTACATTCACAATATTGTCATGGCATCACCTGTCGTGCATTAACACTTACTTACAAATATCATGCACGGCTTCACTCTTCGTGCTTTGCACTCATCCTTACCCAAGAAACAATCAGAATCAATTTGGGCAAGGGAATTAATAATATCACAATAGAATCCCGGCAAGGGAATAATAGTTCAACGATAATATCCCGGCAAGGGAAACAATATCATAAGCAATAATATCCCTGCAAGGGAAACAATATCAATAACAATAATATCCCGGCAAGAGAAAGAATATCATAAATCTCTTCTCATTTCCACAATCACTTCTCAACACAAATCTCAACTTGAACCAATGCTTTACTATATTCAATTACCAAGAATACTTCCATAAGCCTTGTTCAACATTAATAATCATCATATTAAGCATGGATATTACATAACGGAGTCACAATAATCATAGTATAAGACTCACGGGCATGCTTGACACCAATGTATATATACTCATCACCACACCTATATGTTGTACTCAACAATTAACACATAGAAAATAAGACCACGACTCATATTCCCTCAAGCTAAGGTTAGACCAAACACTAACCTCAATTCCGCAAACACAATCAAGCCTCAACTACCAGTTTACCCCTTGATTCCACCACCAATTTGCTTGTATCTAGCCACAATTTACATAACGATATCAATAAATGCTAAATGAATCAATTCTATTGCATGAAAATAGGTTTTCTAATGATTTTCCCAAAAAGTCAAAAATTGACCCCAGGCCCGCTTTGTCCAAATCCAAAATTCGGATCAAAACCCGATTACCCATTCACCCCCTAGCCTGGATATACAAATTGTATTGGAATCCGACCTCAATTTGAGGTCTAAATCCCTAAATTTTGATATTCCTAATTTCTACCCAAAATTCTCAATTCCACCAAGAAAACCCTAGATTCTAGCATGAAATCTTGTAAAAAGAAGTAAAGGAGTGAAAGAAATGTGTTTAAAATCACTTACTTGTGTTTTGGATAAGAAAGAGAGTTTTGAAAATCGCCTCTTATGTTTTAGGGTTTTGAAAATGAAAAATGGCTGAAAAGTCTCGTTTATATATATCCTTCTCAGATCCTCACCACTGACCACAGAAAAAGGACCGCGGCCTACGAGCTCCACCGTGGACAATGAAATATCGAGCACAACCGCGAAGACATGGCCTTGCCTACCGCTGACCTCGAAAAATCCCACAGCGATTGCGAAGACCCCACTATGCTCACGAAGATTCACTACGGACCGCGAAGCCTGGTTCAGAGACCTACAACTTCTCTGAACCTGTAACAGTTATTTTCTAAATCTAAATTCACTATGTAGCCTATCTAAAACTCACCTGAGCCCTCAGAGCTCCAAACCAAACATGAATGCAAGTCCAAAAACATCATACAGACTTGCTCGTGCTATCAAATCCTCAAAATACATCAACAACTATGAATTAAACCTTAAATTCATGAAATCACTCAAGAACATCAAAACTTCTATTTTCTCAACTATATTCTCGATTTATACCAAATCAATTCCGATCCTTACCAAATTTCCCAGATTTAACTTAATTATTATTTAAGACCTGTACCGGGCTCCAAAACCAAAATATGGACTCGATACCAACAATTTCAATCATCATTACATTTCCAAAAACTCTTATAGTTTCAGCTAAACAATTTCTCTCAAAAGTTCATTTATCGGGCTTGGGATCTCGGAATTCGATTTAGGGCATACACCCAAGTCCCATATTTTACTACGGACTCTACGAGACTAGCAGATCACAAGTCCGGGTCCGTTTACCAAGAATGTTGACCAAAGTTAATTTTAATTAATTTTAAAAGCCAATTTTGCTTATGTTACTTAGATTTCACATAAAAACTTTCCGCAAACGCGTCCGGACTGCGTACGCAAATCGAGGTGAGACAAAGAGAGGATTTTAAGGCCTCAGAACACAGAAATTTACTTTCAAAACAAGAGATGACCTTTTGGTTCATCACATTCTCCACCTCTAAAATAATCGTTCATCCTCGAACGGACCTAAGAAAGGTACTTGAGTCAGAGAAAAGATGGAGATATCGGCTCCGTATATCGAACTCGAACTCCCAAGTCACTGCCTCAATAGGCTAACCTCTCCACTAAACACGAACAAAAGGGAAACTCTTCGATCTCAACTAAAGAACCCGCCGGCCTAAAATAGTTACCGGCTCCACCTTATAGGACAAGTCCTTGTCCAACTGGATAGTGCTAAAGTCTAAGACGTGGGATGGATCACCGGGATACTTCCAAAGCATGGACACATGAAACACTAGATGCACGGCTAAAACTCGATGGCAAAGCAAGCCTATAAGCCACCTCTCCCACTCGATCAAGAATCTCAAAAGGACAAATGAATCTAAGGCTTAGCTTTCCCTTCGTTCCAAATCTCATCATGCCTTTCATCGGCAACACCCGAAGCAACACTCGCTCGCCGACCATGTATGCCATATCACGAACCTTACGGTCGACATAACTCTTTTTCCTGGATTGATCTATACGAAGCCTATCCTGAATGATCTTGACCTTGTTCAAGGCATCCTGCACTAGATCCATACCCAACAACCGAGCCTCTCCTGGTTTAAACCACCTAACTGGCCACCGGTACCTCCTACAATATAAAGCCTCGTAGGGAGCCATCTGGATGCTCGACCGGTAACTGTTGTTGTAGGAAAACTCTGCTAAAGCCAAGAATTGATCCCACGAACCTCCAAAACACAAGCTCAGAGAATATCTTCCAAAGTTTGAATAGTACGTTCAGACTGTCTGTCCGTCAGAGGATGAAATATTGTGCTCAACTCGACCCGTGTGCCCAAGTCACGCTGAACTACCCTCCAGAAATGTGAGGTAAATTACGTACCTCATTCCAAAAAGATAGGCACGGGCACACCATGAAGAAGAAAAATCTCCTGGATATAGATCTCGGCTAACCTCTCAGAAGAATAAGAAACTACCACCGGAATGAAATGTGCTGACTTGGCCAGCCTATCAACAATAACCCACGCTGCATCGAATTTTCTTTGAGTCTGTGGGAGTCCAACAACGAAGTCCATTGTGATATGCTCCCACTTCCACTCAGGAATCCCAATCTTCTGGAACAAACCACCAGGTCTCTGATGCTCGTACTTTACCTGCTAACAATTCAAACACCGAGCCACATATGCAACAATATCCTTCTTTATCCTCCTCCACCAATAATGCTGCCACAAATCCTGATACATCTTAGCGGTGCCCGGATGAATAGAGTACCTGCAACTATGGGCCTCCTCTAGAATCAACTCACGGAGTCCATCCACCTTAGGCATACAAATATGAGCATGCATCCTCAAAACTCCATCATCTCCAACTGTAACCTGCTTGGCACCTCCGTGTTGCACTGTGTCCCTAAGGACAAACAAATGAGGATCATCATACTGCCGATCTATGATATGCTCAAATAATGAAGAACGAGCAACTGTACAAGCTAATATACGGTTGGGCTAAAAAACATCCAACCTCACAAACTGACTGGCTAAAGACTAAACATCTAAGGCAAGCGGTCTCTCACCGACCGGAGTATACGCAAGACTGCCCATACTGTTTGACTTTCTACTCAAAGCATCAGCCACTACATTGGCTTTCCCTAGATGATATATGATGGTGATATCATAGTCTTTTAATAGCTCTGACCACCTTCGCTGCCTCAAATTTAGCTCCTTCTACTTGAACAAGTACTGTAGACTTTTTTGATCCGTGAACACCTCACATGGCATGCCATATAAATAGTGCCTCCAAATCTTCAACGCGTGAACAATGACTGCTAACTCCAAATCATGAATTGGATAATTCTTCTCATGAATCTTCAATTGTCGTGAAGAATAAGCAATGACCTTATCATCCTACATCAACACCGCACCAAGTCCAATACGAGATGCATCACAATAGATTATATATGGCCCTGAACCTGTAGGCAATACAAACATTGGCGTCATAGTCAAAGCTATCATGAGCTTTTGAAAGCTTACCTCACACTCGTCCGACCATCTGAACTGGGCACCGGGGCTACAACAAATGAAAACCCATCCACAAACCGACGGTAATAGTCTGCCAGACCCAAAAAACTCTGGATCTCCATAGCTGATGTGGGTCTAGGCGAGTCCTTGACTACCTCTATCTTCTTTGGATCCACCTGAATACCCTCTGCTAATACAACGTGGCCCAAGAATGAAACTGAACTCAACCAGAACTCATACTTCAAAAACTTAGCATACAACTGACTATCTCTCAAAGTTTGAAGAACAACTCTTAGATGATGCTCATGCTCCTCCCAGCTGCGGGAATAGATCAAAATATCATAAATGAATAATTAAGAATGAATCCAAGTAAGGTTTGAACACTTGGTTCATCAAATCCATGAAAGCTGTTGGGACATTTGTCAACCGAATGACATCACCAAGAACTCATAATGCTTGTACCGAGTGTGGAAAGCTGTCTTAGGGACATCGGATGCCCTAATCCTCAACTGATGGTAGCCAGATCTCAAATCAATCTTAGAAAATACCTTGGAACCCTGAAGGTGATCAAAAAAATCATTAATACTTGGGAATGGATACTTGTTCTTAGTTGTGACCTTGTTCAACTACCGATAATTTATACACATCCTCATCCATCCATCCTTCTTCTTAACAAACAAGACTGGCGCACCCCAAGGCGAGATACTAGGTCTAACAAATCCTTTATCAAGCAAGTCTTGCAACTGCTCCTTCAATCCTTTCAACTCAGGCGGGGCCATATGATATGGCGTGATAGAAATAGGCTAAGTGCCTGGAGCCAAATCAATGCAGAAGTCAATATCCCTATCGGGTGGCATATCCGACAGGTCTGAAGGAAATACCTTAGGAAACTCACGAACAACAGGCACATAATTCATAAGAGGAACTCTGGCACTAGAATTACGAACATACACCAAATAGGCCAAGCATCCCTTATCAACCATACACCGAGCCTTCATATATGAGATAACCATATGGGTAGAATGACCAGGAGTCCCTCTCTACTCTAAATAAGGTAAACCCGGCAAGTCTAAGGTCACAGTCTTGGAATGAAAGTACAAGATAACGTGGTAAGGTCATAACCAGTCTATCCCCAATATGACATCAAAATCAATCATATCCAAAAGTAACAAATCTACTCGGTTCTCAAAACCCCCAATCACAACTATACATGAATGATGGACACGATCTACCATAATAGAATCACCCACCGGTATAGACACAAATACATGAGCACTCAAGGTATTACTAGGCATGACCAAATATGGTGCAAAATAAGATGACACATAAGAGTATGTAGATCTTGGATCAAATAAAATTGAGGCATCTCTACTACAAACCAGAATAATACATGTGATAACTACATCGGAGACCTCAGCCTCAGGCCTGGCTGGAAGAGCATAACATTGGGGATGGGCCGCACCACTCAGAACTACATCCCTAGGATGACCTCCTACTGGATGGCCTCTACCTCTAGCGGCCTTACCTCCACCTTTAATACCTCTACCTCCACCTCTAGTACCTCTACCTCTACCGCTTGCTAGTTGAGCGGTGATGGAACACTCAGTGCCTAAACCATGACATGGGAACCCTGATGCTAAGAGCTACTCGGTGCTCAAAGGCAAAATCTAGCAATATGCCTCATGTCGCCACAAGTATAACAAGCCCTCAGCTGCTGTGACTACTGACCTTGACAGCCTAAATAACCACCCTAAAAACTCTGGAGTAGTGGTGTACTGATAGGAGCTGGCGGTGCACTATAGGGCAGCTGATCAGAGTACTGCATGTGAGAACCACAGCCAGCTGGCGCACCTTGAGAAGCCTGGAGTGCTGAATGAAATGGCTGTGAAAGATGGCCCCTACAAAAAGAATCCCTGCCTCCAGATGAGGCACTACTGAACCTACCCGAACGATGAGGCCTCTTATTAGACCCCTGACCACTCACTAGTGATAGAACCATCTCAACTCTCCTGGCCACATTGGCTGCATCCTGATGATAATCTCACTCCCTGTATCCTTAGCCATCTACAATTGAATAGGCTGAACGAGTCCCTCAATGAACCTCCTCACTCTTTCTCTCTCTCTCTCTATGTCTTCAGTGGGAAGTATAAGAAGAGCATGATAGTCCAAGTTAATAAATCTAATCTCATACTAAGTGACAGTCACAGAACCCTATTGGAGGCGCTCAAACTACTTCTAATAGTTCTCCCTCTGAGTGATCGGAAGAAACTTCTCCAAAAATAGCTGAGAAAATTGATCCCAAGTCAAAGCCAGTGACCTAGATGGTCTAGCCAAATAATAATCTCTCCACCAAGTCTTGGTGAATCCAGACAGTTGAAAAGCAGCAAAGTCGACCCTATTGGTCTCCACTATCCCCATGTCCCGTAGAACCTCATGACAGCTATCCAAATAATCCTAGGGATCCTCAGAAGATGTACCACCAAAAGTAGTAGTAAAAATCTTGGTGAACCTGTCCAATCTCCACAAGGCATCAACAGACATAGCTGGCCCCTCACCGGTCTGTGACACAACACCCTACTGAACTACCCCAACTAGCTAAGCTGCTGGAGTTTGAAACTGGGGAGCCATCTACTTTGGAGTGCGAGTAGCAAGAGTCTGGGCTCCTCCATCCTGAGAGACGACTGGTGCTACAGGAAGCAAGCCTGCCTGGGAGACACTCTCTATAAAGCCTACTAGATGGACCAGAGCATCCTGAAATACCGAGGTGGCGATGAACCCCTCTACGACCTGAGCTAGTCATGTTGGAACTATCTGGGATGGAACCATATCATCAAACTCAACTTGAGGCTCTGTTGTTGGTGCTGCTGCTCGAGCTCTAGGCTGAACTCTGCCTCTGCCTCGGGCCCTAGCACGGCTTCAGCCTCTGACCCTCGCAGAAGCTGCTACTGGGGGCTTGGGCTACTGGTTAGCTGATGAAGTGGTACGTGTTCTCACCATCTGCGAAAGAACAGAGTGGAAGTTCAATTAGCATTTAGATATCAAGTGGCACGACAAGAAAGAATATATGTGAAGTTTTCCTAACTCTGTAGCCTCTAGGGGATAAATACAGACGTCTCTGTACCGATCTCTCAGACTCTAGTAAGCTTGTCTGTGAATTGTGAGACCTAAGCAACTTAGAGCTCTGATACCAACTTTTCATGACCCAAATTCCCACCCTCGGGAGTCGTAATGGTACCTACTCGTGAAAGCTAGGCAAGCTGAGTATTACAGATTTTGATTAGCCTTTCCTTTAACCTTTTTAACATTTACAAATTAACAGGTGATCAACAGCGGAATAATCATAATAAATAGAAATGCGAAAGATGAAATTTCGATAATATAACTAAATACTAGCATGAATCCAAAATACAACTCTACCCAAAATTGGTGTCACAATGTCACAGACCATCTACGAATACTACAAACATCGGTCTGAATGAAAATACAAATCTATCTCTGAAATACATAAAAATAGAATGGGAAAGATAGAAGGGGATGCCAGGGCATGTGTACGTCTGCAGGAATACCTCGGGTCTCCGCTGCTAGACTGAAGGCAGCAACCTCACTGTGGTCCAAAAACTCCAACACCGAGATCTGTACACAGTATAGTGTAATATCAGCACAACCGACCCCATATGCTGGTAAATGTCGAGCCTAACCTCGGCGAAGTAGTGATGGGGCTAGGACAAGACTACCAAATAAACCTGTGCAATTTTATCATATACGACAAGTAATAATAACATAAACTGGCAGTTAAAGATGGGAAGGGGAAGCATGATGCGGGGAATATCAAGTACAAACAAAATTTCAGTAAAGAAGCACAAAGAACACCATAATTAAATTATGAGCAAGAATAGGGAAAACAGTAACAAGTGCACGACATCACCCTTCGTGTTTTTACTCTCGTCCTCACCGCAAAATCAATGGATCCAGCGCGGCATCACCCTTCGTGCTTTTATGTCACTTAATCATGGCAGGGCATATTTGTGCATTACCACTCATATTATGGCACGGCATCACCCTTCGTGCTTTTACATTCACAATATTGGCACGACATCACCCTTCGTGTATTAACACTCACTCACAAATATCGCGCATGGCATCATCCTTCATGCTTTTCACTTATCCTTATCCAAGCAACAATCACAAGAAATTTAGGCAAGGGAATCAATAATATCACAATAGAATCTCGGGAAGGGAACAATAGTTTAACAATAATATCCCGGAAAGGGAAACAATATCATAAGCAATAATATCCCGACAAGGGAAACAATATAAATAACAATAATATCCTGGCAAGGAAAACAATATCATAAACCTCTTCTAATTTCCACAATCACTTCTCAACACAAATCTCAACTGAGCAAATGCTCTACAATGTTCAATTACCAAGAATACTTCCATAAGCCTTGTTCAACATTAATAATCATCATATTAAGCATGGATATTACATAACGGAGTCACAACAATCATAATATAAGACTCACAGGCATGATTGACACCAACGTATAGATACTCGTCACCACACCTATACGTCATACTCAATAATTAACACATAGCAAATAAGACCATGACTCATATCCCCTCAAGATAAGGTTAGACCAAACACTTACCTCAATGCCATGAACACAATCAAGCCTCAACTACCTCTATACCCCTTGATTCCACCACCAATTCTCTTGTATCTAGGCACAATTTACTTAACGATATAAATAAATGCTAAATGAATCAATTCTAATGTGTGAAAATAGGGTTTCTAATGATTTCCCCAAAAAGTCAAAAATCAACATCGGGCCAGCTTGGTCCAAACCCGAAATTCGGACCAAAACTCGATTACCCATTCACCCCCGAGCCCGGATATACAATTGGTTTTGGAATCCAATCTCAATTTGATGTCTAAATACCCAAATTTTGATATTCCTAAGTTCTACCTAAAATTCCCAATTTCACCATGAAAACTGTCACACCTCCTTTTTCCTACAACACCCCCGGAAGAGGGTATAATAAAGGGAGTTTTTCCAATGGACAACCGAAACGGGATTCATTTTATTAAAAATCAGAGTCGCCACTTGGGAGTTTTATGGTGTCCCAAGTCACCGGTTTGAATCCCGAATAGAGGAAAAGGTTTGACTCTATTTAACAGTCGCGAACCAGAACTCCGAGTAAGGAATTCTATTAACCCGGGAGAAGGTGTTAGGCATTCCCGGGTTCTGTGGTTCTAGCATGGTCTCTCAACTGTCATATTCGGCTTAATTATCTGATTTTAATACAGTTTGAACCTATGTGCAATTTTAAATTACTTACCGCTTTTAATTAGTTTTTAAAGAATGTTGAACGTCGTTTAAAACATATCATTGGATCGCGTCACATGAAATGCACCCGCAATCCGGAACACATCTTATTCAACGTTTTGGGATTTGGATTTGGGTCACATGAAATGCACACCCGAGTTTAGGAAGGTAAAATTATTAAAGAACGCGCCTAAAGCAACTAACGCATTGTTAACTTTGCGGGAGGCCATGAAAATTCGCTAAATGGCACGACCCAAGTTCTAAGTATTTTAAAGAAATAATTAAAGAGGGCCACGCAGTTAGTGAATTTTGTTTGGCGTGACGCACCTCAATTTATTTTAAAAGGACACCTTAAAGATGAACTAATATTATCTCTTAAGAATTGTCTCTAAAAACTTAATTAATTAGAACTATGAATTAACTATTATTAAAGGCATTCAAGAAAGTCCGGGCCTCAAGATCAAGTCCAGACTCAAACAAGGGGATCCCCATTATTGAAGACCCCTTAATTCAAGTCCGCCGCCTAACTTAAAAAGCCCAAAATGTGACTAAAAACCTCAAAAGAAAGCAGATGCACAAAGGAAGATTGATTATTAAAGCAAGGCTTAATCCAATCCCAAACAAATTGGTGAATTGAAGTCAAAGAGGGACAACCTATCAGTAACGTATTAACAGCCCAATGCGAACAAATTAGGCACATTTGAAAACAAATATTCCCTTTGGGCCCAAGAGTGAGCCCAAGTTCCTGAAGATATGTTGTTCTTATTTTTGAGTGAGGAACTCGAGTTCGATTCTCAGGCACCACGAGATTCTTTGAATATTGGAAGCACTAATCTCCATAAAGAGATACAGACCTTAATTAACTACCATATTCACGGCAAATGAGAACCCACTAACTAATCAATAAATTCGAATTGAAATAGGCATGCTCCAATATTATCAGAACCCCAACAAGTAGACCTGAATCAACCTATCATTTAATGTAATTTTCTAATCCAGAACCATAGATTAACACCTAAAGAAAACTTGTATTCCTTTTATTAACGTATCCAAACATGGAACAACCAAAACCAAAATATATATGAATTTCATGCGTCGAATTTCAAACGATGCATACAATAAACTACCAAAAATGATATGCCATACACGTACTAGAACCAAGCTATGTATTCAGCTAGTATAAATTGTTAGATTAGCCTTCACTACAAATAACAAAGCCAGCTGATCCAAATGTATCTCATGAATTCAAAAACAGTCTCTAATTAATTACATAACATGATGATCCATTTAGTCAACAAGGATAAATGTACTATATAGATTCGAATGAACACATAAAGTAAAAGGAGTCAGCATGGCTTTCATTCTCACTTCTAACTGAGAGCTACATCATGATAGACTTAGAACATGTACCTAGAAAATAGAAAGAAAACAGGGGTGACTGATCAGCAAATACACAGCAGAATCATCAACAATAGCTAACTAGAATGAACGCAACCCCCAGCAGCCAAGGAATAGACAGCTGAATGATTTTTTGAACTCAAAAATGAGGTAATACAGCCCGAAAAACAACTTCAAACAAACAGCTAACCCAACAAATTTTCAGGAATCAAAACCACTAAAAATCAGTCCCAAATCAATGGAACAGTGAACTTCAGCAAAGCTCAGACCAAAAAAATCCTTTTCAAACTCAAGATCAAACCATTTCAAATTCCCAAAATGAACCAGAATTGTTTTGGAGTAAAAAAAAACTAAAAAAAATAGAATCAGAATTCAATAGAATAGTAATTTCCTCTCTTGTTTTTCCTAGTCGTCTCTGATTTTTTCTGTGTTTTTTTAGCTCTTTTTTTCTTGCCTTGAAAGACAAGAATGATATGCTTCTATAGGCCAAGCCATAGGGCTCCCCTCAGATTTTATTTTTTTTACCCTTTGCCCCCTCTTAAATTTTCCTCTTATTCAATTCAATCCTAGGTTAAAATTCTAATTGCTAAAATACCTCTTTCCTTCCCCTATATAGTATCTAAAGACCTCTCCTCTCTCTTCACATGTGATCCCAACCTTATCCTCTAGAAGCTTCCCCCCCCCCCCCCCCCCCATAACAAAAAATATTTCCTACACCAATTTCGTCATGCCCCAAAACCGAGGGACACGACCGGCACTCAACCGTAGAACCCCAGTCAAGCGGACCTGGAATTGCCTTTCATATCCCACGCGATACCCCATGATTCCAATACACATTATTCTTCTGAAATAGAAATTTAAGACTTAGGCATAAACTTATAACTTGAGTTCATTTCTAATTTTTATCATTTCCAACATTTGATACCAAGTACTTGCAAAAATACATACAACATTTACCAATGTGGACCACGATTCCGAACCGTATAGTTACTACCCAAAATACTTTTTGTACACCGCCCACATTGTGTCTACGGAGCCTCTATGAATAATAGGAACTTAACCAATACTTGCTGGCGACAAGCCCCGGCTATACCTTATAATACATAATAAACTCAAAAGAAGGTGGCATGAACCACACATGACCCCAAGAGGAAGTGGGGCTCACCAATGCAACTGATGGGATGGAGAGGAGGCACTACTGTCGGTGGGCTGAATTACCTGCTATAGATCCACCTACAATCATAACACGAATGTAGCACCCACGGCAAAAGGGACGTCAGTACATTTGAATTGTACTGGTACGTATAACTAAAAACCATCTAATTAGAAAGAACTATCAAACAAGAATAAAGAGATCATAAAAGTAAATCAAAAGCTTTAACAATCCCCACATCAACAAATAAAATGGATCACATAGCTTTCACATAATTTCCATATCTCTAGGTTACGTTCCATAGCCCGTCATAGGGTTCACATATCATATTATACACATATGTGTTTCATAGCCCGTCTATAGGTTCCACATTTATATTATACCCCTATGTGTTTCATAGCCCGTCCATAGGGTTCACATATCATGTTACATACCTATGCGTTTCATAGCCCGTCCATATGTTCCACATTTTATATTATACCCCTATGCGTTTCATAGCCCGTCCATAGGGTTCACATATCGTGTTACACACCTATGCGTTTCATAGCTCGTCCATAGGTTCCACATTTTATATTATACCCCTATGCGTTTCATAGCCCGTCCATAGGGTTCACATATCATGTT